>JARJDW010015987.1:0-17524 GCA_030264715.1 Adinopsis sp. GC000173 | reverse complement strand
AAATGTCATTTAAATAAATTAATATTAATTAGCCGATGACCGGTATCAATACTTCAATACAAACACCACGTCGACGCATTACGTGTTGCCTACATAACCAACTTCATATTATTTAATAAATTTTTAATTGTTTCCAATTATACCTTATTAATGCATCTATCATAAAACAACATTAAAAATTCATTTAATTAATCGCATTAATTATTTCATATTTTTTACGATTGCTTTTATAATAATAAAAATAAAATGAATCAACAAATCAGAATGCATGATAATTAATGACGACAAGCGTATAAATTTAACGATGATAGCTGTAAAAATAAGATCGCAGAAAAATATTTGAAGAAAATAGAAACGCCACACCACAATTCGAATTGAAAATCTGTACGTCGTACGTACGAGAAATTGTGTGGCTGGCTGGTTGGCTGGCTGCGTTGTGGTGTTTGTGCGCACACCCATCCGAGTATTGTTTACGCATCGTTGTGTAGCGGCATTTTATCTTTCGCTTGGCGTTGAAGGTAGAGTCAGTAGAGTTCAGCTTCATGCCGTTATAATTTCGATTCTCGTTTTTACTCGTCGCTTCGTTGTTGTTCAATATCATCGGATTCGTAGTACAAAAACAAAAAAGTTTTAGTTCACACACCAACCATGATAACGACAAGATACACACGAAATTTATTTCTACGAGCGATCTGCGCGATTTATTTGGCCGTATTCCTTTCATTCTACATTCAAATACCCGGTGAGTAAAGAAACCCCCGCCCGCGTCAAATCTTTTATTTGATCATTTATTAATTCAATTATGTGATGATGATGCAGGCTTGTATGGTGATAATGGTGTGCTGCCGGCGAAGGCCCTGCTCGAGAACAGCAAGCATAAAACGCTCTCGGCGAAGGTGCACTATCAGCCAACCCTTCTATGGCTGGCACCCTACGTCGGTCTGGACACGAATTACGCGCTTGATGTGTTGGCGCTGCTAGGTAGCTTTCTCGCATTCACGGGGTAAGTTATCACATATCATCAACGATAAACATTGACATTGATGTGTTTGCATCTTGACCCTGACACGTTGTCCACTTTTTGCGCTAATTATAAATCGCGATGCGCTACTGTTTGTCTGTTGCAGATTCGTCTCGCAGAAATTCTGCACGATACCATTATTCGCCGGTTTATGGTCGCTGTACTTCTCCTTGTACCAAGTCGGCCAGGTCTTTGTTACATCACAATGGTAAGTTGCATTGCATTTCACATGTTCTCTCGTAATGTAATATGCTGTGTGGAGGTGAGCAAGCATCCACGTGTAATTGTGTGTGCATTTGCGAACAATCATCGACGGAAATTTAATAACGCTGATATAATATGACATTATTCTAACCTCATTTTTTACTACACGTACAACTCTATTATTGATTATTTTCTCTGTTTTAAGGGATGAATTACTGCTGGAGGCTGGCTTTCTATGCCTGCTAGTCGCTCCATTGTTTCCACGACGCTTTAAGATCTCCAAATCGTCACCGTCGGATCGAATCAGTTTCTGGCTGGTACGCTGGCTGCTGTTTAGATTTGTTTTATCAACCGGATTGACTAAGTTAATTAGCGGCTGCCCGAAATGGTGGGACTTGAGCGGTAATTAATCTGCAATAACGCAAAATCAAGAATGATTTAATTTATTATTATTTTTTAACAATCTATTAGCATTAAACTTCTATTTCGAATCGATGGTGATTCCATCTCCCGTATCATGGTATGCATATCATCTTCCAAGTTGGATTCTACGATTGACTACAGTTCTCGTACATGTCTCGGAGATCGCTATGCCATTTTTATTCTTTGTACCAATTCGATGTGTTCGCATTACTGGTTTTGTAGTACAAGTGAGTGTATAAGAATATCTTTCAAACTTTTCAACAAAAAAACATAACCAACAAAATAGAAATATGATTTGAATATACATGTATATACTAGGCATTTCAAAAGCTGCCATTTTAACTACTGAGGGACAATCTGTCAATTTAATATATATTTTTTACGCCAAGATGTGCTTAATTTTTACTAAATATACTAATTTTAATAAATAGTCGCTTTGCTATTGTTTCTTTAAAAAATATTGACAGGTTGTCCCACAGTAGCTGTTTCACAGCACTCTGAATAGCCTAATTGCTAGCTTTTGCTAATTAAGCATTATTATGGGGTTGTTTATTGATTTGCCTATTGTAAATGCCCCACACATAATAATCCAAAAAATTAAGATACGAGGAACTATATGGCCATCTGTTTCCAATTTTGGGGCTTCCCAATATTTAAAAGTTGTTACAGTCTGATGAATCGCTGTTCAAGCGCTTGATGCCACTCTACTTTAAAAAACTAAAATTTTAAATAATAACATTAATCATCAAGAGAAAATACAAAGTGTTGATCAAATGGTGCTTAACAATAACAAACTACGTTTTCGGATTAATTATATTTTGATGTTTGATAAGATTGTTTGTAAACATTGCTAGTTATTTAAACCAGTGGCACTTAACCTATGGGTCATATATTATATATCTTGAACGTTCTTTTTCACATCATTCCCAATTATTTGTTCTTTTTCTCGAGTTTTCTTTGCGTCTTTACACGTTTTTGGTGTCGGTTTTCTTTGATTTCGATAGTTTCTTTTTTCTCGCGTTTTTTGTGTTTTTCAACATATTTTTGGCTAAAAAAGCGAAAATGTATGGATAAACGCAATATTAAAAAAACATGTGGAAATAAGATAAATTGGGGGGGCGACGTGTAAAAATGCAAAAAAATCTTCAAAAATATGAAAGAGAAGTAACATATTGCGTAAAAAGGGGGCAAAAAATGCGAAGAATATGCAAAACTGCAAAAAATGGGTGGGAAGTGCGGCAAAAGATTAGATAAGAGTACAAAAGATTAGATAAGAGGGCAAAATACATAAAAGGGGGTGGCAAAAAACGCAAAATAATTAAAAGACTGAAACTGTTTCAGACCACTTATGTGGTATTGGGATTTTATTGGGCCAAAAGTTGAATATATTTCTTTAATTTGTGGCGTGGCGTTAAGTTAAGAATCCCTGATTTAAACCATTAGTATTTTAACATTTTATGTAAATAATTGTCGTTTTTTCAGTCGAAACGTTGACGTTATTACTAAAAATTTGAGTTTTTTTAATTATACTTGGGATTGGGTCGTTCATGAACGAATTTAAGAACATTTTATGCGTTCGTTTATTCGTTCTTTCATGATTCAGTATAAATATATGTAGAATTGGATTGCAACATTTCTCATCCATAACCATTAAATTTTCAGATATTTATTCAAATAGCCACAGCGGCGACCGGCAATCATTGCATGATGAACGCCCTATGGGTGACACTGCTCCTCTCCCTGCTCGACGACAAGTTCTTCTTCAACCGTAAGAAGTCGCCGTTGGGAACGCGTGCGCTAAAAGCGCTCGTCAACATCGCCATTCATGCGGCGCTCGGCTATGCGGTATTCGTACTGTACAACTTCAAACTCAACGGGCAACAGCTCGATGTGAAGATGGGCATCACCAAGGAGCAATTCGACTACGGCCTAAGTCAGGGCCTCGCACTCGCACGCTACATCGGCTTCGTGTCGCTCGCGGTTAACATACTGCGCTCGTTTGCCATCACCATTAACGATACGCACGGCTCAAGTAAGGTGTTCGCCTTCATCAGCACGGTGTTCTACGGCGGCTTGGCATTTATCTTATTCACCGGCAGCACTGTAATGATACTTAATAAAGTAATGGAAATAAAATGGAATATTGATTGATTTGTATTGCAGGTACCGCTAAGTTCATTACACAAAACGACGAATTCGACCATCGAGCCGATTTCACGCAGTATCTATAATAGACTGCACAAATTGCACGCGATCAATGAATACGGATTGTTTAAGAAGATGACAGGGGTTAATGGACGTTTGGAAATTATTTTGGAGGGCGCGAATAACGTGGAAGGACCATGGCACGAGTTTAACTTTTTCTTTAAGCCTGGAAACGTTAACCATTCATTGCCTTTTATCGGTAAGATATATTTGATCGTACTACCAAGGTATTTCAACAAATGCCACTTAGTAGAAAAGACCAAATTGATGTTAACAATTCTGGTAATCAAACATTTCAAATTTTATCAAAATATCGAGATCAGTTTTTTTTTAATTTACGGCGCAATTAGTTGGTTAAATATTGTGCATTTAATTTGCAGTTTTACTTCAACTGTTTGTTAACTTGATAATTCATACATAATAGAGAAATCAAGAATCGTACAAGAACGCAAATTGAACTTATTGCTTCAAAGATAAACCCAACGATTCGATATTTTATCAAAATATTCAGAGTTTTTAATTGATTAGCTAACTATTTGTTGAATTGACAATTCATCATACAATACTGTGAAATCAACAACTTGCATTTCGCACAAAAACGCAAATTAAACTTACTTATTCAAAGATAAACCAAACAGTTTACTATTTTTATAAAATATCAATATTTAGATATCCATTTCCGACTAAACCGGTTAATTAACACTTAGATTTAATTTGCATTTTTATCGGAAATGTTTGATGAATTGACAGTTCATATAAGATGGTGAAATTAGCAAACGGCAATTCGTGCAAAAAGCAAATTAAACTAATTAACTCAAAGACCAAACCAAACAATTCACCATTTTATCAAAATATTGATGTTTCGTTTTCTATTTACGGTTAAATTGATTAATTAGTGCTTAGATCAATATATTTAAATTGACTTTTTATCTGAACCATTTATGTTGAAAGGAAACTGCAAGACAAAGCAAAATATTTGCTACTTTATGATAAAATCATGAATATATATAATTTGCATCTTTATCCGAACTATTTGCCGAGGTGACAGTTTGTAAAAACAGCGTAAATTGAACTGAACTGCTCACCATTTAAATTAAAATATCATGCTAAGTGTTATTAAAACTATCATTTGTTGAGGTCTCCTAAGCCTTCATTTTTCTGTCATAAATTTATATGTAAATTTGCTTGTGTAGGATTGTACACGCCGCGTTTGGACTGGCAGATGTGGTGGGCGGCCCAGAGTAAGTACGACAAGGAACCGTGGCTGATGTCGCTCGCACATCGAATCCTCGAAGGCGTACCGGAGGTGATGCGTCTATTCGCTGCAAGCCCGTTCGGCGACAAACCGCCGAAATTCTTGCGCGCCTCCTTGTACAACTACAAATACACTCCATGGTCGGAACGGTAAGTGTCATCATCCGATGCATCCTACGACCTAGAATTGCCGATGATCTAGAGGATGGGTCATTTTCTTGTTTAAAAAATGACATCACAGGTAGACCCAGTCATATATTTAAACCTAATAGTTAATTAAAGCTGAGATTTAGTCGTGTTTGGGTGCAATCCAATTGGCAAATGGATGACTCTTAAGGTCTCCCTGTGAGGTCACAGCTATAACACTCCCGTCTACAATTCTTATCCCTCGACATCCATTTTAATATCCATTTCATTGTAGAGCAACATCAACGTGGTGGCGTCGTGAGCACGTCGGCTCTTACTTCCCGGCATACTCGAAAACGTCACCGGCGTTGCTTGACTATCTGATGGCCCGTAATCTCCTCCCGACGCCGAGCAAACAAACGGTGCACTTTGTGTGGAAAGCGGTTCTCGATCGCATACGATTCGTCACCGGACACTTGGAGGCTACCTTGCTGTTATCCTCAATCTTCACCGCCGGATTCGCGCTGATCACCACCGGATCAAGTCCGTCACGGACTCACAAATAAGTAAAAAACCAATGCAGAAAGTTACAAGAAAATGTTATATCAAATGTGTGTTGTACAATAATTAATTACAAAAAAACATAGATTTAATAATTTCAAGAGGAAAAAAAAGGAAAAACAAACACATCTTTAATTGTGTAAGTCAAATGTATAAAATGTTTCACAAATTTACAATTTACGCTTTTATTAATAATTTTTGGTTTATCGCACTAATGTTATTGTACTGTGATTCGTTTTTATATCAATAATTTACAATGTTTTTTTTTAAATTAATTTTTTCTAAAAACAATACTGTTTTTGTATATCACCAACATCATTTTATGTATGTTGTAGTTGAATTAAAACTAATTGTAACAATTACAAAATTTTTACTCAATTTTTTTACGTTTCACTTCAGTTTCATTATCATCGACAACATCATCACATTTTTGTTTCGCCCGCTGTTGGTAATCTAAAACAAATAGAATGGAATCAATAACAAAAACAACACAGTTATTTGCATACGCAATGCATAATGTCGTAACAAGCTATTATTTGTCGTAAAATGTCTGCCGCTGTGGTGTAGAGAGATGCAGAGGGCTAAATATCTATTCCCATCCCAACTACTCTCAAGTCGTTATTTGCAATTCCTATTACTTAATAGGATTTAATAATATCAACGTTTGCATAATGCAAAACACTACGCTCAGAGCGAAACTAAACTCCACACACCTTAAACTTCAAAGATCGCTGGAATACTTGGCAATTTCGTACGTCAAAGATGTGCGGAGCCCAATTCAGCCGACAACGAGAACTAAAAGCGGAGAGGCAGGTATAGAACCGAACAAATATACAGAGTACAGCCCTCTTTTAGTTTTAAAATTTAAAATTAAAATTGGGAATTGAATAAACAAATAGTAATACGTACTCTTTAGTCGCACTTCCGTCATTTTCCGCATTCGATCGAGATTTTTCTTCGGTCGGCCGGGTTTTCGCTTCTCCTCGTTTTTCACAACAATTTCCTGCCGTTCCGTGACCGAAATTTCGGGCAGCGCCGGTGGTTTTAGCGACATCAACGACGGCCATTTAAATAACGCTTTGCAGCGCATTGCTAGCGTATTTAAGTCGTTGAAAGCTTCACTTGACGTATTGGTCAAATCCAGCTCCACATTCGAAATGTGATTCTCAAACTTTTTTAATAAGAAACGCAACGTCTGTAGCGTTTCAATATTGGGCGGTATTATTTCGATTCGACGGCAATGGGTTGATTGACGTTGTCGCAATACTGATAGCAGTTTGCGATCCAAGTCAGGCAGTTTGTACGTATCCAATTCACTTTCACTGGGAATCTTTAGTTTTGCATTCAATTTATTTAGGATCAACTCAACCGAGTGTGCTTTTTGTTCGATAATTGTATCAGTCAGATTCCTCCGCTCGGAGCACTTTTGCGAGTGTATCGTCGCTTTAAAGAAATTCATCAAATCGTGATCGATGATTGTACGAGTTGGCCGACCGCGTGACGCCTTCCCACTTCCCAATTTGCAATTCAACGATGGTATAATGTTACTATTCACATAGTAGTCGACAATTTTCAATCGGTGCGTTAGCATCTCGTAGTGGTTCAAAGTGTGATGGCGTCGTGGTACGTCCTGAATGGCAAGATGTGGATTCACAGACATGTGACGCTTGATTACATTGTAGCGATGTCGAATATGAGCGGTGGTACGATTGATCCTATCCAATAATAGGACCCAATCTTTAGCACCGTTTGTTTTGACATGCTCCATGATGAGTTCATCCTCATTAAGCGTCCAGTTTCCCACCAGCAACGTGGCGTGCTTCAGATAGTTGACGTAGCGTAAATACAATTGGGTATGCGTACGATGCGGCATAATATCAGCAATCTTCCTGAAGTTTTCCCCATACTGTTTGACTAGATATAATAACATAACATCTTCGTCCTCCTTGAAGGCGCCCAGCTTAATTTTACTATTAAACTTCAAAGTATACATGTAGTGATGATACAGTTGATCTTTCGTGCGTTGCTTGAAACAGTACGCCACTTTTGCCCAATGGATGCGATTCCCTTTACGACAAAACTCAACCGCCTGCTGGAGTAACTCGTCATCCTTCTTTGTGAAACGTTTATTGTTTATATTCCGCAACTTGCGATGGTAGAGCATACAAAGCAGCAACGGGGAACGATTATCGTCCAGCTCATCGGCGATCTGCTCCCAATTATGAGCGATATATTGCTTGACCACCTCGGTAAAGCGCTGTAATTGCGATTCACTCATCGTTGTTGTATTGATTTCCGGATGGACGATTAGATTCCATGTCGCTCTGCATACTTGCACCGTTTTAGAATCTAAAAAATGGGTAAAATGAGTAAAAATCATCTAAAAATGTAGTATAGAAATAGCTTGTACTGCAGGATCTCCTTTAAATACCATTTATTATTACAGTGTAAATATATTAGATAGGAATAATCTATATTATATAATTACTGTAAGTGTTTATATCCTTTCGATTTCGTCTAGTTTAGAAGAGTCCTTTATCACCTTTTTATTTTTGAATAACACGAAATCTGGCGTCAATATCTCACCTCACATAGATATTGTTTTGTTTTGTTTAGTGACGCATATTAACAAATTGACAGTGATGTTTTATTAGTCTAGTAATTTTCCGAAGATGGCAATCGGACCTTATTGAAATCTATTGGGGAATAAACTGATACTGTTTGAAGAGTAATATTATAGGTAATAATTCTTATATTATAGAATCTATAATATAGATAGAAACATGCCGTAAATTTCTGAAATAAGTAGTAGTACTAGATTACTAAATTTGTTAAACTGTGAAATCATTGTTTTTTAGGCCTTAGATGGCTTGTATAGGCAAAAGTAAAGGTTGGTATGCAAAAATCTAAAAACGTGGGGTGTTCATGCTGAACGCAATGGAAAGACGACAAATTGAAGTGGTGATGTCGATTAAAGATAGATTATAAAATTGCTTATTGATGAACAATAACATGCTGCTTTCAGGCGTAATGTACTAGAGAGAATGAAATCAACTCCATTTTTTTGAGATATGCAGCAATATCATTTCCAATGTACATCTTGCTATAGCAAAAATCGACCGCAAACTTTATACAACTACTATTTAATGAAACATAGTTTTCGTTAACACCTAAACCACCGTTTGCGCCCAAAATTAAAACTACGCAATTTTAAAAGGAAGTTATAACTGGATATAAAATTTTACTTTATCTCTGAATGTTACGACAGTTCTCTCTAATTCAGTTGGGGACCCTACAATGATTGTTTTAAAGTGTAAGATTATAGTTTTACGTACTTTTAAAATTTTCTTCGCTAATTTCATTCCAGTTAATAAAAGTATCCTCCCAAAACGGCGGCGGACGCATTTGATCATTGTTGTAATCCTCCTTCAATTCATTAACTTTCCTCTCGTATTCTTTAGCCTCGGTGATATTTCCACATTGAATACATTCGTCCATCTTCGTATTATAATGCGTTGTAAGATTCTTAAAATAATTTAGCATCACCTTCGACTTCAGATTGATCTTCCCAAAGGCATTCCATAGCTTACGCTTGGGTAGATATTGCAGATTCATCTCCAAATTGCGCCGCTTCTTTGTTATGTCCTCATTTGGGCCACACGGATACATATTCTTATCCTTAAAATACGGATAGCCCAACTTTTTTGTGTAACGCGACTTATTGCTGCACTCCTTCAGTCGATCCTTCATTCGTAACACATACTGTATATTCCTGCGACATCGCATGTATAAATTGATCACGTTGGACTGCAAACTGCTTAACTGAACTTTCTTCAGTCGATTTAGTATCAGCAACTTCTTCAACTGCGGGTGGTTACAGCTCACGATCATGTCGAATTCATCATAGGTGAGAAACGGAGCGAGGAATGAAATGTCGTTGAAATCGTAATCAACGGGCAGGGATATGTTGCAATCCTGTTTAACGACCACAGTCTCTGTCTCAGGAATTTCGGACGTTGTTGGTACATCTCTGATGATTTCATTTTCCTAAAAATATTGCGTGTTATTAAAGTAAATCGCCCGAAATCGCTACATACATCATCGTAGTCTGAATCCTCCGAACTTGACTCGGTGTCGACGAACTCTAATTCCAAACCCTAGAAGCGTTTTTGAATTAGTAATACGCTAAATTATTGCAACGCATACCTGTGTGCCCGCTTTCTCCGCTTCGATGATCGCATTCAGCTTTCTAATATCCTCCAAATCGTCCTCAATATCCATCGTAGATTTCAAACGTTTTGTGAGGTTATGTTCCTCGTAGCCCTCGTAGGTCAACACTGGAACAAAGGTAGTTCAAATAAATTAAATTGATTTTATCGTTTTACAAGCATTTACAAACTAATTCCAGTTGATTTATCAAGTAATTTTACGAATCATTACTATACAATGGCTCAAATTAACATATATTTTAATGAATAGATTTTTTAAATAAATTCATGTGTATTGTTGGTTGCCTATAATAAAATATACTGAATACACTGAATACAACTGAATACTTCTATTTGCTTCCATCATTCATTATTATTTATTGGAAAGTATTGAAATCAATATGATTAGAAGAGAAAATAAAAAAATGCGGTATCGACTGTGCTATCAATAACGCCCAACTGGTCGCTTCATTGCATGAAATAATCAATAAACCTCTCCACACAATTTTCAGAATTGCTTTTACGCATTTATAATTACATCTATTGCTTTTCAAGTAATCACCTTAATTAAATTTTTTGCCCGCCGACTAGGGAATTCCATACCGGTTTTTTAGCAACATATGACGTAGGCTGGCAAATTATATACAAACGTATTTCTAGAGCAAGACATAATATTATTATAATTTGATATTATGACTATTACCGAGCACTCAAATTTCATCCACATATTACTAATGTTGCACCCATCGAATTGTTTCATTATTATTAATTGATGGCAGTAAGAAATGGAAGGAATGCAAGCAGCGCTTCGTACTGTCAGTGCGAATTAATTCAATTAACAGTTTACCAATTAAAAATGAGTTTTGCAGGATTGTTTACAAATAAATAAAACACTTTGGAACATTCCAGTCGACCAGCGCAAGTCGTTGATGTGACTGGGTTACATTATTCACACGAATGCGCTGGCTGGTAGGCGTAAATCCCATCCGAGCAACGGTCCACAACGAAGCGTGCCGATCCACAACTAGCGCCAGACATTTATTACCGCTTTGGCCTATTGGAGAGAAGTGGCGAAGTGGTGGCGAACGTAAAAAACATTTGATCGCCCGCCAGCTCACTCTTCTCGTCGCAGAGCTAAAAATCGAATCATGGCAGGCTGTTGCGTTACGCGAATCGAACCGGACGATGTAAGTAGAACCATTCAACTCGATGTAATAATTACTTTTTGATGGTACAATGTTGTAGGAACAACGATTTGAGCGTTTCGATAATCCGCGAACCGGCTCACGCGAATCCCTCAACATCTACGCGCAGAAACGAAAATGCACCGATCTCTTGTTCGTCTTCCTGATGGCCGTCTATA
This sequence comes from Adinopsis sp. GC000173, assembly GCA_030264715.1. Lineage (NCBI taxonomy): Eukaryota > Metazoa > Arthropoda > Insecta > Coleoptera > Staphylinidae > Adinopsis > Adinopsis sp. GC000173. The sequence continues at coordinate 6,159 of JARJDW010015987.1, read as the reverse complement.
TGTTGATTTTAGTATGTTATACCCGTCAGCAGTCTTAGATTTAACAGCACCAATTAATCCATTGCCGGTTTCAGATGATCTTCATCGGCTACTGTATGATGTACGGCGACTTGGACAGATTGGTGAATGGCATCGACGATTGTGGCAACGTATGTGGAAAACTTAACGTACATGTACCTGGCTATCCACAATGTTTCGACAAGGATAATCGAGATAAAATGTGAGCTATTTTAAGTATGATTGAATTTGCGTATGCAGTCTATTTTCGCGATTCTGTTTCTTTTACGTCGCATTTTTATATGCAGACATATCTCAAATGAATCGTCACGTATGAATGCATTATTCATAGTTTATCTGTAATACGATTACTTTTTTGTGGCAAGGAAGGAATGTTGCGGCAGGCATTTCGAGAAGTGGTGACAATTAAACGCTAGGCACTGTTGATTTTTAAAATTTAGCAATTTATCAAAGTATAAGTTAAATATATAAATTATGAGGTAAAATAAATATATAAAGTAAGTATTTGTTGCGCATTCATTTCTGGTTTTTGAGTAAAATTTGACATTTCGCTTTTGTACTTTCATGGCACTTTTGATTTAATAATATGGACTTGAAGCATATGAACTGTCAAGCCATGATTTTTTGAAAGAAATAAAATTCAAAAATATAAATTGTAAAGTAAAATGAACAGTATGCGTTTAAAGAATTGAAGACAAATTTACTTGGATTTCTTTTAAAACACTTTTGATTTTTACAATTTAGGAATTTATAATAACAAAAGTTGAAAGTATAAATTGTAGAGTAAAATGAGTATTACTTCCACAAAATTATATGGTATTTGTTAGTTTGTTACACATTAACTTCCGTTTTTTTTGTGCAATATTTATGACAGTTCTTCCGTGTCATTTTTCAACATCGACTTTTAGCATACGAACTGTCAAGTCATGAATTATCCCAGAAGCAATAGTTTAAAAATATAAATTATGAAGTAATCTCAGCAATAATCGAAATTGTAAATAAATATTTACAATATTTATTTTTGATTTACATTTAATTTTCGCGTCGAACTGTGAAAGTTTTGGTACTTTTTTACATTTATGGAAATATATATTGTGAAGTAAAAAGAGTATTATTCGTATAAAATTATAATCTGTATGTTATTCATTAATTTCCGTTTTGTGCTAAAATTTATGGCAGTTTATTTTTGTGCTTCCGTGACACTTCTGATTTATTTATCAAGAATTTTTAGCGTACGAACTGCCAAACTACGTATTAATTGATCCAGAAGCAAAAAAATTTTAAAAAATGCTTCAAAATGAGCAACAATCGAAATTGAAAATATAATTTAATGCTTTTTGATTTGTATTTAGTTTTTGTTTCGAATCGACAAGTACGAATTGTTTCAGAACTCATTAATGAAAATAAAATTATACATAATAGTGATTTCGCGTAACACTTTTGATTTCTTTAAAACGTGGCCTGCGACCTAGAAAATATCATAATTGTTTTAGAAGCGCTTTATTTAAATAATAGTTAAAAATGTTTGTTATGAAGTAAAATGAGTATTAGTTGAAATAGCAAATGTTATTATGGATGTGTAGTTTTTGTTTCACATTCAGTTTCCGCTTTTGTGCAAATTCGATTTTGTTGCCTTTTAGCCGTTTTGATTTTTTTTAATGAAACTGCATCGTATAAACTGTTTTGCAGAAAAGTTTATTAATAACGCTAATTATAAATATCCGAACATGGTGTTTCCATTGCTTGTGTCGTGCTCTTTCTTCTGATTAATTATAACATTTTTTGTTATGAGGTTTCTACCTGAATTTGGCCTTGTACGTAATCCCATAAAAAATTATGTGAATTTAGCTTACAGTCGAGTATTTAAAGATAGTTAGATAATTCAAAAAGAAAAGGAATTATCTGCATAAGTACGCAGAAGTGGAACTTTGCACATTTCGAAAATAATTCTAAACTTTACAAAAATTGCATTTAAATTGCATGAAAAATCATTACTGACGTTATACATAAATGTGCGAAAATTGTGTTTCCGTTTTGTCATACTTTGTTTTTCTGTTCCCAAATTTGTTAAAGATACCGCGCCCTTTTTGACTAAAGATTTTCAGACCCTAATTAAATCCATGCAAAAGTATCAAGATTCATCATAAATAAGAAATATAAAGTTTTTCGTATTAGTTTTTTGCACATTTGGACCAATTTTTTGTTGAATATATAAAAGTGCAAATAAAATAAGTAAAAATTTATTGTAAATGCTTTAAATTTTACACCTATCCCCCGATTTACACGGTAGATCGGTTCCTGAGAAATCCGTGTAAATCGAAATTAACATTTTTCCCATATAAAACCGTGTAAATGTAAACATAAAATTTTGGGTTATTTATTTCACTTTTACGCTTGCTGAAGAAAATTAGTTTCATAAAATTTAAGACGTTGAATAAAAATCTAGAAATTGTTTATAAATAACAACATTTATAAAATGCATAATTCGTATATTTTCAAGAAATGATAAGAATATGGCATTCTGCTATGTCTTCAAATTCATTTCAAATAAACAGCATGTATAATCTGATTTATTATATAAATAACGTTTGTTATCGGTTTCAATAATTAAAAATTATTCTCAACGGACGTTTTTTTAGTAAGGTGGAATAATTAATAAAACATGTAAAAAAAGTACCGTGTAAATCGGGGGGGGGGGGGGGGGGGGGGTATTTGAATATAATGAAGTTTTTAAATATATCGCGGCGGAGACATTAGAAACCATTGATTTATCGTGGATTGATACAACATCTTCTATTTTTATTTTTTACATGATGTATAAAAATGATCTATAAGAATTGTTTCATCCGTCACTGGAAATAAGGCAGCAGGTTCAGATCCGTGCTCGATTTCATTCATATTTGTTAAATGATTAGAAACAAATTACAGAAAACAGTCATATTTGCAATTAAATCTTCTCTATTTTCAAGTGCTTTAAGTGCTACGTTAGATTGAATATAGCATGAGAGCGTCGAGTGCCTAAGATTAATTATATACAAAACTAAAAATGTATAACATTACAAATTTTGTTGCAGGATTTTAAAGATTGATGGCTCCTCTACCGAATGTGTTGAGACTTGTAACTATGATGATTTGTAAGTATTACTGCTTTTTGATTACCTGGGAGTAGTTTTTATTTCTAAATTTTCTTAATTCCTATTCTAAATACATAAAATTCTGAAAGATGGAGAGGTGACGTAGAATGTAGAATGTATTATACACTGTGTCTCCGGATCGACTTCACTATAGGTATAATTGAACAAAAATTTTGGAGTTTAAAGAATAAAATACTGATGTCAAAATAATCCGATACTTGTAAAATTTTGCATATGGGCATAATTTTATATTTAGAACATCTTATCTTTGTAACATTTTGTCGTATTCTTGCCCGAAATGCCACTTTACCTGAACATAAAATCAATTTTTCTGATTTTGTTAAAGTGATGTGACAATTGTGAAATTTTGCATATGTGCATAATTTTATATTTTAAACAACTGATCTTAATAACACTTTGTTGTATTATTGGTTAAAATCACATNTGCAAGAAGTCTTAAATACGGATAAACACTATAGTGTAAAATAAATATTAATAAAGACAAGAGAAAAAAATACTTTTGTTGCATATTATAAACGGACAGAACTTTCCGGTAGACCTAATACTTATAGTGAAGTCGATCCGGGGACACACTGTATATTGCTTTAGCGTTTGCAGTTACATCATTTCTAAGAATTTAATATATTACTAAGTATGTTTGCCAAACACAAGTTAATAATGATAGACGATGTAGTTTATTTTTTGCCACTCGCTTATCAATTTCTTATAATAATTTTCTCGTCAATATTTTATGTTTTGTAATAATCATGAATGCGCGTTTAAAGTTTACCAATTTTTGTTTGATGATGGGAACATAGTCAGTTAAGATTTTTACAACATGTCAATTCTACAACAATGATAAATACAGTACCGAGTCTTGAAAATACTGGAAAGGACTAAAGAATCATAAAAAATAGAAAGCTGAGAAAGTTCCAAAAAAAAAACAACAATGCGCAAAGGTCATGTTTAAGGGTTGAAGCAGGAGAGTGTTTAAGAGACATCGGAACTTTCATACTATTTCGTTTACAATTTCATCACGTTTAAAGTTGAAATAATTTTGTACACATTGATTTTATCGATATTTACTTTAAAAAATGTCCGATCTTATCTACGTGGCAAATAAGTGATGTATGCACTGAGTAACAACATTTATTTTCCTCAAGTGGGATTGTCGATGCAGGCGGGCACATATGTGGTACATTTCCAGGGCTAGTCTGCAAAGTGTCCACTTTAGAGACCCTTGGCGTATAACCAGCATGAGGTGCCAAGATTGTCTATTCATTGATATTAAGTTACGTTACAGATTTACCAAAGCTATGCAATTAACTTGACTAAAACTCTCTAATAAATTTAGTGACGTTGACGTTAATAGCCGTTGAGAATAATAGAATAATATAGGTCTTATGTGAAGAATGTAGCGAAGTTGGGTACTCCTCTGTTTCATTCAGAACTATTTACAGTCTTTTATAAAAAAATACATGGATTCCTGTAGTTAATTATTATTTATTTGAGACTATGCATCGACAATTCTGTTCTCTTCTTCTTTTATAATGCCACAAATGAGATGAAAAATATCAAACTAAAAACTGCTACTTGGTCTTGTTGAGTACAGTAGATATCTGTAGTAATAAGAGGTTAATCCGTAGTTAAGATCAATTACTGGCAGTTATTGGATTTTTAAGAGTTATAAAAATAAGAGGTTCCATTAGTAAATGAAGTTGTATCATCAAATATATTATATATCAAATTCAAGGTCAGTATAATGCTGTTTGAAATCGTATCAATTTTCAAATTAATCATATTTATTTACTTGATTCTTCCTTAAACAAAAATAATGTCAAATATAAGCTTTGTTCTATTTATCAGGGACTATGTTCTCGGAACTGTCAATTAAGCTGTTATAGCCAGTAGCGATCGACTTACAGTTTGAAACATTTTTACGCAAATAGAACAAAACCATATTGTGTATGCTGTATACAAATATAACGAACAATTAAATAATAAAACTATTTTATTCTATCTGCCATTAACCGTCTTTTTATTATTTTATTATTTTATTACTTTCATAAAGCGAAGGCAATTGCAATAATTTCGTTTACTTACCAATATTTACGTAGTAAACACTGTTGCTGTAAATTCGATGAAAAAAGATAAAATTTTGCCGATAAATTTAATTCAATTCAATTGCCATTCAAATGCTACTGCAATGTATAAAATGTCGTATACGCTTACATTATTCATCTAAGTATATGTATTAAAATTAATATGTAAAAAAAAGATTTACACGCATTGTTATTAAAGTGACATAACTTTAATGCATAGTTAATGAGCAAATGTTTCCTAAATGTGTTTACAAATCTATAATGAACATTTGATGGCAATCTATACATGCACTATAACGCCCTTACGATATTTATAGCACGCAATAGTACCACTAAGTTTTATCGTTGTTTTTCTATATTTCAGCAAATTGGTGGCGAATCGGTGCTTCCGAAGCAGACATTCACGTATTGATGACTCAGAGACGGTTCAATCGGAAGACGATCTTCGGACATTTATGGAGGTAGGTGACTAAAAATGACTCTTCTTATCATTGTGAATGAATTGACGCATATGATAATGTATTTCCGCATTACATTTTTAAAGCGGATCTATCACTAAATAACTAAAGATAACATTTTTTATATATGTTTAGATCGAGGCATAATTTTTTAGATACATTATGGAAAATTTGTCATATTTGCGGGTTATTCTGAAAGTTTTCATTATTTGTCAGTTTGATGCACTTTTATCAGCGATATTTTGAAAGTTGATTATTGGGAGAAAAAGTGATAAAATAAAGCATAGACCAGTGTTTCTCAAACTTTTTTTATTTTCGGACGGGTAAACTTATGGAAAATTTTTTGCTGTCAGGGAATAAGGTCTTAGTTTTAATATGACGAATGTTCAAATTTCATGACAGTTTATGCATAAATATAATTGACTACGTTTTTTTATTATTACATTG
>JARJDW010015986.1:0-10470 GCA_030264715.1 Adinopsis sp. GC000173 | reverse complement strand
ATGCTGCGATAATTTAAAATAATTAGGCTTGCAAGAGTAACAATTTCATAAATATCGTACGTCGGAAATATAAATTAGAAGCAACAATTTATTTATTATCGTAAAGAATGGATGCGTTTAATACAGGTTTTACTCAATTCATTGTTTCAGCGCATCGTCTGATTATAGTGCGGCTTGACACTTTTTTTTGTACTACAATTACAAAACTTAATAATAAAAAAAAAACAATAAAATCGTTTATTAATGATAAACTATACGCGCCTGGCATTCTCGGCATCTAATTAAATAATTTGTTACTTTTTTTTATTTCATCGTTCACAATCATTATTTAACAATAACAAACTTAATTATACAATGGGTGAGGAAAATCATTCTAAAAGCGTCCTAATAGCAATAAAACCAGCATTGTGATTGATTATTACCACCGCGCGCGCGCGCGCCGGCGAACATTTTTTCACTATCAATAAAATTATAATTAAGTTGCTAATACGCTATCTATAATTAATCTATCAGTGTGTTGTGCATTGTGTGGGGTAAATCGTATCAATATGATTTATTAGCCGCATGGAGGTAATTTAAAAACAGAGAAGAAGTGTATTATATTTTGTTGTATAAGCGATTGTCTTACAATTAGATAAAAATTGATTTGCACAAAATCTATGTAGTAGTTAATAAAACCGTTATATTTTTTGTAAATTTTATCAAACCTTGGATATATCTTCAACAAAAAACAAAAAGGTTTATTTTAATGCAAATTTGTCAGTTGCTACATTTTTAAAGGCACTAAAGTTAATAAAGCTTATCTATTTAATTTTTAAGAATTTGATCAAAGCTTGGGACCTTATAAAAAGAATCTGTGTTCAACGTTTTGTTATTAGGTGCCTTATTGTGTAAAAATATATTGAACAGCATACGTTTTTAAAGTAATTATTGCCTCTAGTTTAATACAAAAAAAAATTGAATCTTTTAGTCACCTAAAGTACATATTACTTAGAATAAAGTAGCCTAGAAGTTAAACTACTCTGATAAAGATACTAATTAAAACTAAATGTTTATAAACAAATGACAAAAAATGGTGTTAGTTTTGCAAAGACAAAATATGTGCTTTGAGAAAACCGTTGAAAATGATTTGATCGTGAAAATTCTATATTTTTTGTAAATTTTATCAAACCTTTAATATATCTTACTCAACAAAAAACAAAACCATTGCGACGATTTGTAATATTTTAATGCAAATTTGTCAGTTGCTACATTTTTATAGGCACTAAGGTTAATAAAGCTTATCTATTTAATTTTTAGGAATTTGATCAACTCTTGAGATCATATAGTTACCTTATAAAAAGGATCTGTGTTCAATGTTTTGTCATTAAGTACCTTAGAGTAAAAACATTGAACAGCATACGTTTTTAAAGTAATTATTGGCTCTAGTTTAATACAAAAAAAATTTTAGTCACCTAAGGTACTTACATATTACTTAGAATAAAGAAACCTGATATAGATACTAATTAAAACTAAATGTTTATAAACAGATGACAAAAAATGGTTTTAGTTTTGCAAAGACAAAATATATGCTTAGAGTTTATTTTATTACAAAAAGGTTATGACCTTGATGTGTTAAAATTTGGTTGCACTTGGTAAATTGTTTTTTGCATGCGTTGTTAGAACGAAACGATGTCGTGCCGCACTAAAACAAAAAAATGTTGGTGCGGTGTGGTTGTTGGGTGTGCAAAAACGTTTTGGTGGGCGATTGTTCGAAATTGCAAGCTGTCAGATTAGATTAAATTTTTTTACGTATAATTGATCACATATTTGTAATTTACTCTAATTAGTTTACTGAAAGAGAAGGAAGAGCCATAAGACATAATGCCCGTAATATTACATTGTGATGAGCTATAATTTCCGATAATTTTGTAAATTTTAAATTGCGTTAATAACTATATATAAACGGTAGTGTTTTTTTTCTCCCCACACAATATGTGTAGGTATAATATAAGAAAAACAACGAGAAAATCGATTAAAGCAGCAGAACATACAACATACAAACACACAGCCAGCTCATTTCACTTTGCAACCGTATGTCGAAAATTCCATGAAATCAACTGTAAAATAAAGGCCTCCGAAAAACGAAAAGAAATTGAGTTTAATTGCATGTTGCTGGCTGCTCACGTGCGATGAGAGCGAATTTTTTGCGCGCTCGCCACGATGATGGTCTCTGGCAATATGGAACGAACTTATAATCGAAACACACGGTCCTATAAACAAATTATCTTTATGGCTCGCATTTAGTTTAAATAGATTTTTTTTCACGCGCGTCCAAATTTAATATGCACCGGATCAACGGTCTCCAAACTTTGTCTACTCACCCAACTTGGGGGAACAAAAGACTATTAATTTTAGTAGATCGGGTTTATTTGTAGTGTTATGCATATTAATAACTTATTTTCCAATTTTCATATTTCTTTTGACACTTTGCGATGTTCTGCAAGACTCTAGAATTGAGCGCAACACATTTTGACGACCACTCAAAGTGTCTAAATTGAACGTAAATCATGAATATTTGAGTAAGACATATCCAAAATTTGATGAATTTAGAAGAAAAGATAATAAGTTGATTTGCTTTACAATAAATTTGCAACAAAATATAATTTTTTTAATCATATCTAAAGGATTAGTAACTGCATCTACAAAAAAAATTCTAGAAAAACATCTTTCAACAAGTTTTGTGTGCAATTTGTAAATATTAATTGTGCTAGTTCTGTTGCTCGATGATTAATTATACACTAAAAAATTCAATCTAATTCGACAGCGTGCAATTTTGTAGAATCATCGATGCGAGAGAGACAGAGAGAGAGAGAAGAAGCGAGCAAGCGAGTTCCAATACATAAAACATCATTTTTTATGGAATAAAACGCCCGAACAATAAAAATCTTTTTTATAGTGTAAACATGACAAATGTGTGAGTTAGTGAGGATCAAGCGGCGGTAGGACAGGGGCGGGTTTTTTCGACCAGAGACCCCCTGCCTTGACCGAAATTAGCTCAATGTTACCCTGCAGAGTCCGGCCCGCCCGCTGGGCCTATTACCACAAACTAACATATTGTTTCAAATCATTCGCGGCCCGTTTGAAATTTTAATACACGCATTTTAGGGGCCCATTCACATCTTATGCTGGTTTCTTGTTTTATGTTCCCCCCTATATTCCATTCCGTTTTCTAATTAAATTAATTTCCAACTACACATTTATAAATCTCAAAATATTATAACAAAATGTTTATTTATTTGATTTATCTGTTGTAAGCTGAAAAAATCATTAAACTTCCACATCTGGCCGCGCATAATTTCAATTTGTATGTGCAATTTAGGTAGCAAACCGAGCTGACAATTACAAATTATTGTTCTACAAGTGATTTTTATAGATTGATGATTAATGATACGCTTTTATATCATCCGAAAACTTTTATAAAAATTAATTGATTCCCATTTTCTTTTCAAGCTGCTGGCTGGCACACATATAGTATACAACAGCGCGAAGCAGAGAGAAGAGAGCAAAAAAAAACGGTTTTTGTTGTCTCTCATCGCCTCGTATTTTTCTTCTTTTTTTTTAATTTCAGTTTAGTTTAAACCGCCATCTTAATGAACCATATAATTAGAAAACAACAAGTGAACAAAAGCGTTCGATACGTTTGCGTTTTCTTGTTATTGTTAACAAATAGAATGTGTAAGCGTTGAAGCGTGTCATCATCAGCACCATCATGACGATGATGATGATCGAAATCGAGGGCTTTTCTGTATAAAAGTGCGGTGGTGTTGATAGATAACGTAACAAGCCTACGAAACAGCTTACTCTTTTTCGACGATGATTTTTTTCTTGGGGATCTGGGATCGATCGGATTAACACTGAGTTATTTAATACGATTAATGAAAACACGGCTTCCAGAATCAAAACATGGTAGAATTTAGACTGTTATTAAAATTGATACTATATTGGAGTATTAAAGAATGCAACTGGCATAAACTATAATAATCAAGTTAAGGTAGAGATTTAGAAAATATTTCTCTAGGTTGCAGTTCTAAGAAGTTTTCTTTCTTTCTTATTTGTAATAATATTAGTGTTAATTTATGACAAAAATTTTGCAATTCATTCGTTTTGAGAGAGAAAAAATATCGTTTAATAATTTTTTTGTATACTGAACAAATTATTATTACAATTAAAAGAAGTAAATATGTTTTGCTCATCGTTAACAATAAATTACCTAATGAAATTGTATTAAATCACCTTCCTTATAACAGCTGGAAGGTAAAAAAGGATAATGAATACGATAAATCTCCGAATAGCTCTCGCTTTTTAATGAATTTACCGCTACGAACACTCCAACAATATTCAAACATGCTTTTTCTAAGATATTAAATGTATTTTTATGGTTAGTATCCCCCTTGAACAAACAAAATACTGATTCTTTTATTGAAATTTCAAAACGCATTGATTGGAATATATTATTATCAAAATAAGATAGTAAAGTTAACAAGCTTTTGGAGGCAGCTCACCTTTTTACGGTTTACACGCTTTAATCGGCCAAAGAAAAAAAATTAAAACATGTTTTCTGGTGCTAGACAGGGTCGGATTGAAATCAGACAACAAATATAATTACAAATAATACAATATCTAATGATTTTGTGATAAAAAAATTGATATATATTAAGATAATTGTCTTTAAAATGCTCTAATTGAAATTATAAAATACTTTTATGCACTAAAATTTAGTTTGACTGCAACTCTAGCTGGCAATTAAAATCTGGCAATGCAAAAAATGATAAAAAAACAAACTAATTAGTCAAATTTATAGAAAAATGCTAAAGTTTGGTTATTTATTAATATAAATGCATAATTATTCTTAAATAATTAACTTTAAAAATACAATAATCCTATATACATACAACCATTTCTCTTATAATAAAAAGAATGCTGAAATCATTTTTTATAAAATGCCCCCAATTAAAATAACAAAACGCTCCATTCGTTGCAATTTAGTGTGAATGCGGCCCTGGCGCTGGCATGTAATAGTCGATAAAAGGATTCTGACAATAGATACCTGCGCTTCTTAATGATATCGTCTACCAGAATAATTGCTTTCATTTTTTATCCACAACAACTGCGTAACGAATTTTACACCATTTCCATTCAATTTCAAATTACGTATGTTATATAGAAACACAAAATGAAATAAAAAAAATAATAAAAAAAGAGGTACAGCCGAAGAAAGGCGAGCGAGCGAGCGTGCTGCTTGAGAATCGACGAGATTATCATATAAATTTAATAATACCATCCTTTTTTTAATGTTTAATTGCATTTGAATATAATAAAATAAATGTTATATGGGCAATGTGGTAAGTCGAGTCAATTTATCGTATAAATTCAATGCAATAAATTTTATTTGCGTTAATCAAATGCGAAATGGAATTTGCGTCCAATCAATTTTCTTATATTAATATTGTTACTTGTTTTTATTAATGCGCGTAAGGAGAAAAAAAGGACTCTGTCGATTTTATTAGCGCTGAGAAAGTCAATAGTACGGATGTTTACTTATATTTATTAGTGTAAAATTGGCTTATCTAATAACTCGTATCTTGTTTTCACTTTATTACGAACGAAAGAAGCAGAAGAAGAAGAAGAAGAAAAAAAAAAGGTTGTGTATTAGTTCAACGTATTAGCGTAACTAATCCAATTTTATTAAATTTGTTTAATGGAAATGTTAATTGAAACGGTTTTTCAAATTACATTCATATCAATTTGTATCTGTGTAGATACACTAATTAATTAAATACATGCGCTACTACAATAATTTATACAAATTTTTGCGCAATTATATTAATCTAAAAATTGATTAATGTAGAATTATCAGATTGCGTATACTCATTACGTTAGCCTTAATTAGATTTTAGATTAAAAAAAATGTGTAAAACCATATAAATACAGAAATATCAAAAATAATATTTAAAATTTGTCTTTAGTTATCAAAGTTTATTTGAAAACATTTCAAATTTTTCAAAGTTTAACATATTGTCTAGAAATTAAGGAAATAACTGAGTGAAAATGGTATTTTTGTTCTTATTATGCAAAAAAATTATGTATTTATCAATTAATTAAAAAAATACGAGTAAATATTAACATTCAATAAGTTAGCTAAAAAAGTGATGCCTTAAAAATGTACAGTTTTATATATTTTTTTTTATAAATCATATCCAAAATCTGGAAACTTAAAAATGTATTTCGTTTATTGATAAACCATAGTTTGTCGTAAAAATGTGAGTTTTCAATAAGTTTGCACTGAAGTTTTTAATAAAAAATGCCTAATAAAGACATTTAGATTAAAACTTAATAGATATATTTGTTAAAAAAAGTAAAAAATCCGTTTTTATGATAAAAACTTATAAAAGTGGGTATTATGCTTTTAACTATATTTAAAAATTATGATATATATTAATATGAGTGGCACAATACACAACTTTTTAAGCCAAAACTTTTACCAGTATCTAGCTGGATTGGCTCATTACACTAGCCTTAATTAGATTTTAGATAAACGCGAGTTTTATTATTCTAAATAGAATGAAATTTGCTTAAAAAGTGACAAAAAGTGCGCTCTAATAGCCTTTACACAGCGAGTATTTATAACAACATTAGACGTGATTATACATACACATATACGAATGTAAAATGTAAAAAAATGCTTTCTTTAACATTAGCATTACCAGCGACACTAAAAACCACTTATTATAGATTTAATTTTCTAACATTAAAATTTCCTTCCACATCCATATAACAACATCTGTATGTAGGTACATATATAATAACATTCATCCTATTTTTTCCTCCTCTACATACGACAAACAAATGACATTATGATATAAATACGAGCGAACAATGTAATAATAATGATAATTATGATTAGCGCGCTGTCGTCGTTATAATACGTGTAATTTGCTAATCTTAATTAAGCAAAAAAGCGTCTTCCTGAAAAGATGTTTCACATATTGTTAAATTCTTTTGTGTGCCAGTGCACACTCGGCAAGCAACAAAAATATTACATATATATATGTATGTATATGGTATAAATATCATGCAGTAGTTGTGTAGTCTGTAAAAAAGCTGTCGTGTACAAACAATAACATAATTCTATACAATTGCTCATTCGTATGTGCAAAAAATCAAATAATTATCAATTATGGCAGCAATAATTCCTGGAAGATCGTTTCGTTTCACGAAAAAATTATTACGTTGATGCGTCGTTGCTGTTCAACTGAAGTTCAGTTCAATTGCAATTATGAATTTTCGTTGCACATTTTTAGCTCTGCTAATTGGCTTGCTCGATGCTATTTACAAACATTAATAAATAAGAGTTTAATAAGAATTTTTTGTTCTATTCCAAACGTAATGAACTAATTACTATACTAATAATTTTAGTTAAAAAACAAATTCTATTAAATTTTTGGTTCATTCAAACAATTATGTCTCGATAAGAGGAAAATTTCTTATAAAATCCAATATTACTCTTAAACTGAATGGTTTTTAACTGTAATTAATAAATTTTGTAAGAGTTATTAACAGATTGTCAATAATTTACTAAAATTAAAGTCGGAATTTTATATAAATTTCATAATTCGTGTTATAAAAAATGCTAATTTTACCAATATTTTGCATTATTCAAACATTTTTGTCATAACTCATTTAATTATAGCTCGATTTGATATTTAAGCCACCAAAAACAATCAAATAGTCATGAAGAATTGCCAGATTAAACTGTTTCTTTTTAAATATTTCATTAATTAAGCATGTTTTAATGGATTTCTAACTTTTCCGAAAATTAAACTAGTTTTTGTGCCTCATATTACCTCTAAAAGATAATAACCTTATACATTTGTTTAAGTTGAAACATAAATTATACTTGCCTTCATAATTTGTAAAAAATTCAATTGTATTAATTTCCGATTTGCATATTATATTTAATGGCGATTATTATGCAAAATTAAAGTTAACAGTTTTATGATTTGAGTGAAACGAATTTTGAATATAAGAGTGAATGATGTAACTTAAAGTCACCATCGTACATCCATCCATCCATGTAGCCAGAGGGTGGGTAAGTAGCCGTATAATACGGCCATAACTCATTCATTAACATGCAAAATAAACTTTGAAATGTAACTACTAAATGTTTTCAATGCATTGACACTTAAGAAGTTAACAGCTTTCATTAAATACAAGCCTGTATAATTATGGCTTGACACTGTTAACTTAAATATATGGTTTACTAAATGACTTATACATACTATTACCTTCAAGTGCCAACGAACAATTACCAATTTACATAAATAATTATAGGGCACGCATAATTGATTTCCAACATCCCAAAAAGCAGATTGAAAAAGAAATGATTTTTCTGCTTTTTTGTTATTGTTGTTGTTGTTGTTGTTGTTGTTATAGTTAGTCTCAGTATAATAAATCATATAGTAAGTAATTGAACAATTGGTATAGGTTATTATCAATTTTTGTAATTAATTAAAAACAATAAGAAAGGATTAACGACCTCCTCCTCCTCCTCTCAAATTACAACCTAAATAAGTCGATAATGATTATAGATAAAAAAAAATGTTATTGTATTTTATACTCCTTGGTATACTATATAGTTGAGAGAAGATAATCAACCAATCATAATATAATGTGCGTTAGCCGAACAACCAATTAATCGATATAAGATAATATCAGAGATGGGATAGTCGATTAAGATTGATGGTAAAATACGCGAGTCACTTTCATAACCCATCGTACCAGCATCATCGTTTTCAGTAGCAGCTATTAAGAATTTAAATTACATTCCGTACGTATAATATTATAAATATAAATTTTTCTGTAACGCCATCTATCAAATGACTTGAACAAATATATACAACTATTTACTACAGATTAATTGAAAACTACTGTTTTGCTATAAATTTTCCATGAGATAAAAATAAACTACTATATGCTATTTATACTTATAAACCTAGTATAAATAATTAACTAAAATCGCATTTTAAAAAACTATTTAATTGCTCGAAATGAATTACATTAGAACTCGTACATCTTTGGCTAAATTTCTAAACTAATTTATATAAATTACAGCAAATCAAATCAACAGTCTTTTTTATTAGCCAAAATTGATTAGGTTTACTTTAAGAAATCTGTACATCTCTGCAAATATTACTTTTAATTAATTAACAATCATTTTTTTTATCAAATTAAATAAAATGTATGTGAAACTAGCAATTCTTTTTTTTTACAAAGTTTTTATTAGAAAATATATGAAAAGATATCAATCTTGTGGTTTTGAATAATTGCTACACAAAATCGTTCTAAAAACGCATAAAAATTTAGTGAAAATGTATGAATATGAACAGCATCGTTTAATTTTCACATATTTTCATAAAATTTTGATAGATTTCATTAGAAATCACAACAAATCTTGTAATTTTTGATACAAAATACAACAAAAAACTTAAAAAATCATAAAAAGTCAATAAAAATTTATAAAAAAACAACAATCCTATACATGTCTTTAAACCACTCTTAATTACAAAAAGTTGGTTATTTCTATAAAATTTATTTAAAAAAAAAACAATATTTTGACATTTTTGAAGATATGCATTCTTGTTTAAATATATTTTCTATAAAATCTATAAAAGAGCTTGAATTTTTTCAGATCCTTGGTCAAACTTTTAATTGTATTAATTAGTAAAAATACATGCTTAACATTTACGAAATAATAAAAAAAGCATTTATAATTTTAAAAATTGCCGCCATTAGTTATATTAATGAATCATTCCATTTCCATTTTACAACTAATTTATTAAATAGCTAAACAAATTATGGACAACGATCGATTATGTAAAAATTAATTATCGTGCATATTAATCAAGCGATTACTGAAATATAATTATTAAATATTATGTTGAAATAAATCATAATTAAATTAGCCGAAAAGAGATTTATCATAAAAGCCCCCATTTCACCAGACTAATTAATTTATACCGATTTTATTTTTCTTCTATTATATATAAATTGCAACAACAACACATTAGAATTTATATTATATTAATCAGCATTTAGATTAGATTCAATTATAAATAGATAAAATTTGAGATTATTTATGCATTTATGATACATATTTAATTAGAGCAAGCAGCTTGTATGTGTATGTATATGTAGTTACATGCGTATATGTGCAACTTGTTTCTAATATGTAAATGCGCGTAGTTGCGCGCTTGTTAGATATTATTAGTAATAAATAAGCGCGGCGACAAATTTAATTTATTGATATGATTAATATTTGAATGGAAAAAAGGTGGTGATGCAATTGACAATTATTCCATTCTGCTTAATGAACCGAATTCGAAGAATTAATTTCCAATAATAAATTTTAGGATAATAAATTAATAATAA
>JARJDW010015984.1:0-10393 GCA_030264715.1 Adinopsis sp. GC000173 | reverse complement strand
GTCTTTTAATACCGAATTTAAGCCAAACAATTAGTGCTTGTTAGCTAAGAATTCATCCGAAGAATGGAAACGACACCAATAAATTCCTTTACGTATATAGAATGCGTCTAGGAAGTGGTGTCAAATGATTCCTTCCACTACTTATGGCTGACGCTGCCTGATATGCCGATTTTGCCGCCGGCGAGGTGATGTTTGCCGTAAGTGGCATTGAATTTGCCTATACGCAAGCGCCCGATAGCATGAAATGTTTTGTGTGTAAGAGTTTCGGCTGCTGGTTATCGCCGTTGGCATGTTAATGTACTTTATTGAGAAGTTGGTTAAGGGTGATAAAACGCTAGTATTTTTGCATATTTACGCTTGTCTAATGCATGTGCATGACGATGTTTTTGCCGTTATCGCAGTGCAGCATAAATACTTCAAATATCAAATATTTTTTCCAAAAGTGACTCAACTATTTAAAATGAAACCGCTATTTTGTAGCGATTATTGCGTTGAGAAATTGTTTAAACTTAACTCCGTAAACATGTAGAAAGAGGAAACCCTCTAAGCAAATAGATTTTGACTAGTTGCTTCGAATGAATTTGGAAAATATTTGCTACAGTGGTAGTAAAACCAAACTGTAGTACTTGGGGGGACCAGATATACAGCACTCGTATCACACAGGTCTGCCTAGCAATAAGGGCACGCAAATATAATTTTTAGTAGATATTTGTAACGATTAAATGGAAATACTACATAACAAATATATAGCTACCTAACAAATTATATTTTAATAACCTACCGATAGTTCTAAATTTTTAAAGATTTAGAGTTTGATTATCATTTCTACATTTTGATTTATCGTAGCAACAGAAAAAAATTCGGTGGGAACGCTAGAGACATCTTATTCCAACTTTCATTAAATTGTAGCGCTTTTCAACACGTACCTAATCGACAAACAAAATTGTAGAATGAGTTTATAAATTTATTTGCAACCATTGGCGATAGCTTGTTTCGTACCACTTACCTTCCAGCAATTATAAGTGTAAGTGGTAGTTTATTATGCCGTACAATTGGCATTAGATTTTTGAAACCTTAGATGGCGTCGTGTGGAGGCGACCAATATGCGATGCTAAAAATGCCTAATCACTGAGCAGAGATTTCTTCAATTGGTTATATCTAGCGATGAATTTGGCTGCTGTTTATGCCGTCTTTATTGCGCCCGTTGTCAAGAAAATTTTTGGCTTTTGGATGCCGGCATTTATTCATTCCATAACGTCAACAGATGAAACAAAAGTTCTGACTGGTTTAGAACCACCATTTTCTTATACCCAAAATCAGTCTATAGCAATCCTTCTAAATACTTTCCAGTCACAACGCAAAGATCAATTAGGACTTAAATTATTCATAGTCGGTACCGAGTTGTGAAAACAGTTAAATTTCTATAGGTTTATTTGGATCTTAAATAATTTTCTTAAAAAAAAACTTAAAATACGACAAATTTAAAAATTTGAACGTTGACTAAAATGACATTAAATTTGTAGCTAATAACGAAACCATGACTGCGGTCTGCGATTTTGTTTCTCCACAGCCATAATGATTTATGATTATGTTTGTTTGTGCGTGCAAGTTGATGTGGCAACCGTATGAGGACTCCATTCCTCTAAAGTCGCATCAAAAACTCCTAGGAAATTTGGAATTTTAGCAATTAGATGTCTCTTGCAATGATTTTCAGTAGAAGCAATATGTATTATATATAAACTGATAATTAATATTTTTGGTCGTTGATAGTACGTAGTATACCTTTAACTAACTTCAAATACTCTGATTTCATATTCCAATAATTTTTATATTTCTTAAAATGGAATTTTCGTTCATAGATATTTCTTTCCAAAAATGATTTATAGTCCTAAACATATTAAAATAGCAGGTATGATAATTCTTCAATATTCAATATCTTACTGAAAACTAGATTAAATTAGTTTTTTTGATAATTAAGTCAAACGAGGGAGTAGTTAGTGACACTCCCACACCCGCTTTAGCGTTCATTGGAATATATCACACAATTAAGTCATGAATTGTATTACCAGAATTAATTCATTTATAAGTAATTAAAATTGACAGTAAATCTCATTATGTAGTAGGATGATTTGGCATTAATTAATAATCGATGTGATGTAAACGCATGGATTCCAATAATCAATGTGATTTATGGGTAATTCATGCTGATGAGGTGCTAGGATATCACCTAGGAAGGCCGTGCAATACAAAATCCACAAAATCTAGAAGACAAAGCATTACCACCTTAATGCCCTAGAATAGTAGACGGTGTGGAAATCGCTTTTGCGCAAATATTTCTCTCATGGCTTGTGACGTTAAATCCAAACGCTTTTTTGTCGTTTAACTACTTTCTAAAACGTTTTTTAGACTGCTTTCATTAAAAATCGTTGAAAAATGCAAAGTTCTCGTTGTGTTGTAATGCAGAATGAATGATTAATAAGAACATTTCAAATGAAATATTACACGGTTCAAGCCTAAACCATCAAAAGTGCGATATCAATGAAACAATAAAGTATTTTTAATCATTTTTGGAAAAAGGGAAGAAAACTCCAATAAAAACACAATAATTAATTTTCTTAAAATTTTACGCAATTTTTAATTTAAACTTTAATAAGTTTTTATAAAACATAATACAATTTTAAACTAAACATCGGTGCCGCAACGTTTTCGATGCCGTAAAAATTCAACTGTACTCAAGACCAAGTCTTTATCACACTTATCGCAATGCAACACCCTTGTATTCGCTTTACTCGTAGTCGGTTTAACGTCATCATCACTCACCTTGACCAATCGACAGTTTGCATCATGTTTTAACATATCAAGCACGCTATGCACGCTAATATTTTGATTACACTTTGAACAATTGTAAGGCGATTGTAAAATTGCTTGCTCCACATCACAATCATAATTGTCCACCGCTAAACAATCGTAAATCACATTTTCCGTAACATTAATTCCCCCTATTTGATTGTTTTTACTCGAAGTATATCCCGGCAAAAACGGATTGTCGATAAATGCATCAAAATCGCATTCAAGAGTGTAAATTGTCTTCACATCAGCGGGAAGTAGACGTTTATAATTGTAGCTAACTTCACTCTGCATGTAATTCAATAACTCATTAATCAATTCATCACAATTTGTTATTTCTAAAGCGTTATCTAGACGTTGATTTAGTTTTTTAGTAAATTCCTCACGTAACAAAATCGCTTTTGTTAATATTACTTTGCCCTGAAACAAAAACGGACAATTTATCATGATAAAATCATCGATTACAAAGCGCGTTAGATGCCGATTGGTTGCAATTTTCCGTCCGAATAATAACAAAGTTTGTAGCATAGGCATCCGATACGTATTCATGATGAAAGTTTTCTTCGTCTCTAACAATTTTTGAAATATTAGCAGTTGGTGATGGCGACTTAGTGGCAGTTTACTAAAGTAACCAGCTGGTGGTATATCAATTTGTGCATCATTTAACTGTAAAAACTCTGGATTTTCAGCAAAATAGCTAGTTGGTCTCAGAAACACATAGTTTTTTGATTTTGTGTGATAAAGTCGCTCGTTAACCGTCTTGGATGAGTTAAATTCGTCTTCAACTGCAATTTGAGGGTAGAAAGCGCTAGTGAGAATGATTTTGACCAGCATTAAATCGTTAAAAGACGTTGTTTTAGTTTCTAAAATCAATGCATCTAATTTACGAAAATCGTTACTGATATGAAATTCAACATCACGTAAATCACGATTATCATTATTGTCATCGTCATCATTACCTTGTTTTTTAAGTAACTTTTTACGTGTATTTTTATCATTCATTTTTAACTCCGCTCTCATCTTTTTTAGGTTTTTTAATTCACCATGTCTTATTGCACGTTCCGAAGCATTTAATCCATTATCTAGCTTTGGAATTAATTCGGCTTCTTGGAGAATTTCGCGGAATTGCGATGCTAGTTTCGACACCTCATAAAAACGCTGCTCTTCAATACCTCTCAATCTGCACCATTGCCTAGATTGTTGTTGATTTGATCGTTTAATCATCAACCATGCTTTATACAAATTCAACAATGTAATGATTTCACCATGATTTGATACAAATTCACCACGTTGATCGCGTGTTTCATAGTATTTCGATTCAATCAACGGTGTCTGTACGCTTATTAAGCTAGCTAGTGCTAAAATTGCATTTGTAGTACCAAAAATTGTTGATATAATCAGCATTTTAGCGATGATTAAATCGACAGGTAGTTTATTCATTGTAATTCCTAGCTGGGTTAGTGATAATGATTGAACATTTTGTGTTAAAGCCTGTAGGAATATTAATCTATCGAGGGCAGAACGTAAATTTTCGATTGGAGGACGTTCAACGAACGGAAACTTTTCAACATTAGTTAATCCCAGTGTTATCATGCTCAATATTAAATGTTCCAGCGGAACTAGATATATTTCAGCAGGTGTGAATGCTTCAAAGTTAGCTAGATCGTGTTCAGAATATAATCTATAACAAATTCCAGGTCCTGTACGTCCGGCACGACCCGCTCGTTGTTTAGCACTATCCTGTGATATATCAACCTCGATTAATTTATTTACATGTGATGTTAAATCATAATACATTCGGTTTACTTTTCCCGAATCAATTACAAAGCGAATTCCATCAATTGTTAAGCTTGTCTCGGCGATGTTTGTGGATAGGATACACTTACGATGATTTTCTGGTGTTATGTGGAATACTTTATCCTGTTCCTCGATGCTTAATGTACTGTGCAGTTGTAATACAATCCAATTTGCACGTGTTGCCTCACAATATTGTTCAACAGCGTTTTTAAGCTGTGATATTTCTTGAAATCCGTTGAGAAATATCAATACATCACCTTTTTGTCCTTGATATTTAGCATCAATCATTTCTAGTAGGTTTAAATACGGTTGTGCATAGAATTTAGTCATTGCTTTAGCTTCCTTAACTATCGGTTTATAAATTATATCAATTGGAAATAATCTACCAGGTACTTTGATGGTTTCAACTCCTTCATCGGCAAAATAATCCTGAAACAATTTTAAGTTAATCGTTGCCGACATTAACACCAACTTAAACTTCTTCTTTCTTAGCAAACACTTCATTAAACCAATTAAAAAATCCATGTTCAGATGACGCTCGTGAATTTCATCTAAAATTATAACATCGTAGCTCAATATGGTTTCGGAATCGCTTTGACGCAGCAAAATTCCTTCCGTCATGAAGCAAACGTTCGTATTTTGATTCTTAGCCTTCTCGAAGCGAATTTGATATCCGATTTGGTTCGCATACTGTGTGAGTGTTTCATAAGCGACGCGATGTGATAAGGCAATGCAAGCTAAACGTCTTGGCTGTGTGCATGCAATTTTCTTGTATCCAGCTTCGCGTACGTATTGCGGGACTTGTGTGGATTTGCCGCATCCTGTATCTCCAGCGATTAACACAACACTGTGTTTCTCTATGCTTTCTAATATTACATTTTTGTAATGCGTAATTGGTAGGTCCTTCTGCGTATTTCGTAGCGATTTTAGTTTAGCAAATCGTTGTTTTTGTTGGAAATCTTGATATACTAAAACAGTCTTTAATAGAAATTCACAACTTTCCTTATCGATTTTAATACGCTTTCCTGATTTTGTGTACAGCGGTAACTTCTCATACAATTTACTATGCGATTTCTTGAATCTTTGATTTATCAGTAACTGATAATCCACGTTAGTATTTGGTTTATGCAAGCGCTGTGTAGCTTCATACTTGATATAAAATTGCCAAAAGTCGTGATGATTGCGAATGTTGCACTGATCCTCCAGAAATGTTTGCAGGTCATACTTGTAATCTTCAAGTGGTTGTTTGCTGCTTCTTTCTGGTGATTGGGAACGTTTTCTTTTGCGATTGTGCTTTCTATCTTTGTACATTTTATTGGTTATGTTATTGTTTATGTCATTAAAGCACATTAAAGGTTTCTGTGGCCCCTGTCAACGTTTCACACAGTTTTACCAGTTTTATATAGCGCATTAGAGCCACCTTTGTGATGGTAGCCAAACTAAAGTTTAGCGTAGACATAAACTAAATTTATATCTGAAATTAAATACATAAAGTTGCCTATACAAAGTAATTTGAATTTTACAAATATTTTAAAGAGATTTTATTAAACAGGATTGATATAATTTGAATAGAACATTACAGTTATAGGAAGGAATAAAATTGCTATAAATTTAGTCACATAGCAGCATTCCCACAAGCGTATTTCAAGAAATAAAAGAGTTTTAAGCGTTCACATATGTATATAAATTTTGGTGGAAGAGTTGAGATTTTGGGCTTTAATTTTATCATGAATGGATTAATTGGGCTCAAACTCGTACTGTTGATATACTTTTGGATCCCCTACAATATGATATGCTTAAAAGTGAAAAAAAAGAAAGTTGATGTTTCTCGAAAAATAATGGTCATTTATGTTTTTTTTTAGTTTAAACGATTTATTTACAGCCAAAAAGTTAATAATGTGGCAACAATACATATTTACGTCAGTGCAAGATGGCGCTTCCATTGGTCTCCTATGGATTTGGGACAATTTTGTTAGAGGAAAACATTGCTTAGAAGGCCAAAATCTATCGATAGGCAAAATTTTTGTCGATTTTTGAGAGGAGGCCCGTATTCTTTACATTTACCAAAGTTACCTATAAAGGGTTCCATTCAAGAAGCGCCTGCTTCCAGTAGCTAATTATCTTCGTTAACGAGCTGTGCAAACCACCATTAACTACCTACTTATAAGAAAAATAATTTTATCGTTTCTAGTATGAAAATTTGAAATTAGATCTGTTCTATGAAAAAAATTTCAATGATGTAAAATTATCGAAAGATATGTATATAATGTTAATCTGCTCATCCAAATATCCTATTTATTCTACAATACTCTTTGGTGAAGTTAGGGCCCCGTTGGCATTACAAGTATAGATTTTTCACCTGTACGATTATGTGAATAAGCAATTTTATAAAAATCTCTATTGTTTCAGGTTTTTAAAAGAATATATTCGATTATTATGTTTTTAAGCACGATTTAATTTAATTTGATAAAAAGAATTTAGTGCACCTTAAATTCTCAAAACATTGTTTAGGAATGTCTACAAATTAAGTCGGGCTGTTTTTAAAAGTACCACTTGCTGCTTGCTTTAAACATATCATACTGCTTACTGATTTTGGGCATTTCTTTAAGTCACTTATTTTGCAATAATATTCACTATACATATATCAGTATGAGTTTGGTTAGAGATGGTAAATTTTGTGATAACAAAGCTTTACTTTTTTGCTCCAATTTGAAGAGAAGTGTAAGCTGAAACGCATCTCATGCTTGTAGAAGTTGATGGTGACAATGTTCCAATTGACAAACAACATCATGAAAAAATGAACAGGATTTTTCGGGTGTACATTTTCCAAAGTTGTTTGGTGCAAATTTTTACACTTTTTATTGCAAAAATTAAATTAAATATGTTAAAAAATGATTAAAAAAATGGTCATTTGCTAGAAAAAGCAGAAACGGCTTATAGAGTAATAAGATCAATTAATTTTTGTGTACACATTTGGAAGTTCTACGAAACAAAGTGATAGTACCTAATGCTCTATCGCGTTAAACCAAACTATATTTCCCGGTTTTAGAAAAGCTGTTCGATGTAAATTTTTTACCGGAATTTGGACTTAAGAAAGGCAAAAAATATATAAATTATAAAACTTGTTTATTGTAAAAAAACATATTAATTCTTATTATTAAAGCCTCGGCCACACGACGCTGGTTTACCAGCCGCTAGCGGCTGCTTGCTGTTAGCAACACCAGCGGCTGGCTACCAGAACCAGCTTGGATAGGTTCACACGTGACAGACAAAACAGCGCGCTGCTGCTGTTAGTTTTATCCAAAATTATAAATTGGACTGTGTCAAAATGTTAAAACAATATCTACGTGATCTAAAATGATAGCGCTGGTGACACAAACAAGGTTCACATGATGCTGTTGCTAGCGTCTATGTCACTTGATCAAGCAACTAGCGTTGGCAAAGTTGGGACACCCCAACTCTACTAGCCGCTACTAAAATCGCTGGTACCAGCGTGTAAAAGGGTTCACACGATGGCTGCCAACAGCAAGCAGCGGCTAGCCGCTAGTGAACCAGCGTCGTGTGACCGAGGCTTAAGAAATTATTCTAATCCTTTCCATGTTATTGTATGCAAGGTACACCATAGTCTTGCGTGTGGACAACATCCTAGACACATATTCCTTAACTAACCTCTGTTGATGTCGTAGGTTAGTTATAAAGGATTGGTTCCTTCTTCCATGATTCATAATCCATGGCCAGATTCGTTACAGGATATCCCCTTCATGCACTCCCAGAAAAAAACATTTTTGGCGGTTTTTACAACGGTTTTAACCGAGGATGAAACACGTCGAAAATCGCTCGATAATTATTTAGAATATACTCGTCACCTCAAAAATCGACATATGTATAGTCAATCGACGCGTTTTTGCCAAAACCAACTTTTTCCTCTGACAAAATCGTCGCTCTTCCAGAGGAAACGAGATATTAATTTTCAAAGTTATGCACAGGAGGGGGATACTCCAATTAACATCAAACTCGGTCTCTTAACCTAACCTAAACCTCGGAGCCTCGAAATCCCTCATACTCTGTAATCCAGGTTAATCATATTTTTAATCTAACCTAAACCTCTAAATCCAAACTTTTTTTTAACTCCTCACACATGGGGGGATACTCCAATTGACTTCAACTCACTTTCTCTCTTAACGTAACCTAAACCTCCACAGTCACTAACCCAAGTTAGCAACACCCAAGTACAACAAGTGTCTCCAACAATCCCAAGTACCCAACTCGTTTCCTCTAGCAGTGCGACAATTTTGTCAGAGGGAAAAGTATATATATATCGATTTTTGTGGTGAGGAGTCTATTCTAAACAAGTACCAAAACTAAATTAAAGAGGAATGAATAACATACATTTTGTTGAAAATAAAAAATGCTGACGTTTATAATAGTGATTGTAAAAAAAGACGACGAGGAAATATTATTGCGCATTGCGTCAGCATAATGTCAGCGATGACATTATGTCTATTGTGCGGCGCACACGCACCCGGGCTGCTATCCATCGTATTCGGACCTCGTAATAGTAATAAATACATCCCAATTAAAGTGAGTGTACATACACACACACACACACACACACACATTCATCATTTTTTCTGCCGATATATTTTTAATAGATGATTAATATCGCCGGCCTTCCGAATTATGTTGCGGATCGATGTTGTGTGCAACTGACGCCGCACCCAGATTTCGTTGAAGTATGTGCGACGCTGAGCGATGTGGCCTGTAGTAAATTGGATGGTAAAGTCGATAGCGGCAGCAATGCATTTGTCAAAGTTTATGTCGATGCCGAGGCGCTTGTCGATGGCGAGGGTATTGTCAATGCGCGGGGTCGTATCAATGCCGAAGCGCTTGCCGATGCCGTTGACACTAACATTACCAATACTGAATCGGAAATCAACGTCTTTACCTATGGTAGTGCCTATATTGATGCCGATGGCGATGCTGGTTTTTATGATGACAGCGATGAAGAATGGGGCGCGTAGCTGTATATGTTTGCAATGCACTAATAAACTAAAAAAATCAAATTACTGCCTTTCATCGTATAATCAATTTAGTCAATTATAGTGAATTAAGACCAAATGCAACTATATTTCGCTACGAAAAATCATTTTCAAACATTTGATTCGATTTTATTTTTGTACTATACAGTTGAATCAATGTTTAATCTTTTTAAATTACATAATGCGATTTACAGACCTTAGCATAATGTTGATGAACGGGCGAAAAACTCAACTGCTAAAAAAGCTTGCAAGAACTTAGCTCATGGCTAAAAGTTCGAATAAATAACTTGTTTAGAATATAGTCCTCACCTCGGAAGTCGATAATTTTATACTCAATCGACGCGTTGTTTTTTAATTCTAAACAACTTTTTTCTTTGACAAAATCGTCGCACTTCGAAAGGAAACGAGATATTAATATTCAAAGTGATGCAGCGGCAGAGTTAGAAAATCTGTCACATCGAGGATGAGAAGAGAGAGACACACATGTGTTAGAGATTGTGACCGGTTGCGAGGTTTGGGTTAGGTTAAGACAAAAAGAACAATATCAATTGGAGTATCCTCTCCATGTATGAGGAGTTAGAAAAAATGTTGAATTTCGAGGTTTAGGTTAGGTTGGGTTAGTGAGATTGATTTGGGTTAGTGACTGTGATGGATTTCGAGGCTTACGTTAGGTTGAAACCGAGTATGACCGGTCTCCGAGGTTTAGGTTG
>JARJDW010015974.1:0-63712 GCA_030264715.1 Adinopsis sp. GC000173 | reverse complement strand
GAAAATGTGTAGAATCAGATGGGCAATATTTTGTATAAAAATATTTTGCGATTTCCTCAATATTATGTGTTTTCTTTAACGAAAAAAACCGGCAAGTTTCAACTAATAGACCTGGTAAAATGCGGTAAGAATAAATTGCACTTTTAAGGGGAGTTACGTAGTTGTACGAATTGTCAAAGGGGTGCACAGATGTTGAAAGTTTGGGAAACACTGGCTTAGATAGACAGATCTTTATAATAACATCCTTGCATTGAATTTACGACAAGCAAATGATCAAAACCTCTTATAACGAGCGTCTCGTATAGCGGATAATCTGTATAGAGGGAATGAAACTGAATGCTAGAAAAACTTTTGTAAATGTTGAAATAATTTGCAATTTTGTATAAAAATATTAATAAGCACAACATTTTTACCAACGAAATGATTAAATTTGACATGAAAACACAATTAAAAATCTAGCAGCTTTGTGTAAAAAAGCAACAATTTCTGTAACGAATTGCCAAGCGATTGCACGTATATAAGAGATTAATTATACTAAAAATGCATTTGAAACACAATAAAACAATGCAGCGACTTAAATAATTACTAAATTCGTCATTTAGAATAAATTTCCGAAATTGTGCAGTGCACAATGTAAACGGGCATAGTAGTTGCAAAATTGCACTTTATTGTTTTGTAAGCGTAGATAATTTGTATTGTGTCACTGTCAATGAAACGTTTGTTTTTTTTAAATTCTAAGGCCGCTTTTTTCCCACATATATTTTACGAAAAAAAAAAGGCGAAGACAAAAATCAATCGGAATGAATCACATTTCGGATTGCGATAATTGAAAGAAAAGTGAAGATGATGATGCTCATGATGATGATGATGATGATGACCTTTATTGCGCAATTTAATTAGCTGAAAATAAATCAACATACAGCAGCACCAGCTGCATGCAGCAGCAGCAGCAACGTCCACCTTGAACTTTTTTCTTTTATTCATTGTTATTGCTACAACTTTACTACTACGTACATTATTCAATCGTTATTTATTTATTTTATAAAAAAAAAAAAATTATTTACAACACACATGAGAGAATGTCGCATAGGTCGATGAACGGTTAATAATTTTCTGCTATGGTGCATTTTAAATTCATACATACATACACACACACATATTACAATAATGTCCCGTGTTTTTGCTTTCACATTTCCATTATGATTGTTTAATTTCATTTCAGCTTATAATAGAATAATATCTAGGTTTAGATATGAAATATAAAATAAAAACAACAACAACAAGAACGCGACCGCAGCTTTAATTATCATCGTAAAGCTAAACAAACGAACATTTTGTTAATTATCCTCTCTTGTGTGTTTGCTTCATCATTTGAGCAACTTTTACTTTAGTTGGCAAATCTGCGGCGGCATCTCAACACAATGTTTAATTCATATAATATAAATATTAATAATAATCTTGAAAAATAAAAGTAAAAGTCTTTTTTTCTATTACATTATTATATTGTAATATGCTTACTTCTTACTGCAAGAAGAAGAGGAGGAGGCATTTCATAAATTTCAAATTGCTTTTAAATGTGAATTTAATCTATAGAAAATGTTAAGAATACCAATTAATAATAGTACGATCAAGTACGAGCATAAAATTAAGCGTAACACCGTAACAGCATTCGTTTCTAAGCAGGAACACGGTGAATATCTTCTTGTACAACGTAACGGTTACTCTACAACAGCAAACAAGACGAAGAAGAAGAAGAAGAAATTTTCTTGTTGTTGACCTTGAGACCACCAACACCACACCAAACTTGAAACACTTTTTCCCTTCCTTATTATTGACCGGCTGCGCGCTATAAGAAATCACACAAAATGTGCTTAATTAGCGTATAAAATGCGGTAACTGTGTGCGATGATTACTTACGCACGTCGGAATGCATGCGATGGCTAAAAACGCTATTATCTAACCCAACCCAACAACAACAACAACAACAATACTGCCCAATTTACGCATCATGTCATCATCGTTTATGCTGTGCTTGCTTTCAGGTTCAGGTGGTGATAATGTGCGAATGCCGTACATACAAGAAATCACCGCACACACTGCCAAGCCAGTAGAAAAACCGGCCGTTCTAAGTATGTTAGCCGAAGATCAAACGACTACAACAGGTCTACAAACTACAACAGTTCCTACCACAACAATTATTACTGCACCGAGTACCGAGCCGAAGGGACGTGCCCTTGACTTTGGCACGGACAAGAACGACGATCGGGATTTGAGCGATGTGAGTCTGGACGATGACGATGAGGATACGGAAACGACGGCGAAGATACTTGCTTCGAAGCATATGAATATGATGAACACCACCAAATCGACTAAAACAGGCGGTGAGTAAATAAATCAAGGCACTATTGAAGTAAAGTCGCCTACAAGAGTAGTGCCGGATTAATTAAAAAATCTCCATATATTATATTCCTTGATTTATACGACCTTTATTTATCTCCCTTAGTTGGTCTCAAAAACAAGAACGATATCCGAAAATAAAGAAATTGAAAAAATGTTGCTAGATATTAAATTAATGCAGCATTTTTAAAAAATGAGAACGATTTAAAAGGACCCGGGTGTATTTTGTCTACAACTTGTACAAGCTTCATTTGGAGCTAAAAGCTAAATGTGTTTCATAAAAAATGCTTTGTATAAAGTTGACAATTTGGAATGATCTGAAATCACTTTGTTTCGATTTTTTAGGAAGTTGTGTAGAAGGCGGCCTAACGTACGACCACGGTGAAAAATTGGAAGTAGGCAAGTGCGATTCGATCTGTACGTGCATGAACGGTAAAATGGAATGTACGGATCGGTGTGTCAGTCCGTTCATAAAAAAGGGCAGAAAGATCGACGATCATTTTTGCGTTGAAAAGTCGGTGGAGGATCCCTGCTGCGCCCTACTTCAATGCACATCGGATACAGGTATGCATCAACAGCAAATATTTCGCTGCATTCGACGCGGAGGCACATTTTTTTACGCGTTTATTTATTTATAGAAACGGAGCCGCTTGAGATTTGCAGCTATAAGAACAAAACGTACAATCGCGGTGATGTAATTCAAGAAGGATGCATGGAGGTATGCATCTGTGAGGCCGGTGGGAAGTTGGCGTGCAAGCCGAGGTAAATTTCTACTGTTTGATTGTACAATTTACTTATACGCACAATTGATTTGTTGCTAATGAATCCAAACATTTCTGCTTGCAGATGTGCGCCAATAACAAAGACATCCGATAAATGTCTAGAAATACCCGATAAGGATGATCCTTGCTGTAAGACAGTCATTTGTGATGTGACGCTGAAAGACAATAAATTATTGGCGGCCAAGTACGTGAATACAACAACGATCAAGCTCGAATTTGAATCAAAATTCGACACGAATCAAACCCTACCATTGATTGACATTAGTGAGAATAAAAACGCATGGAAAACGTTTGTTTTATTGCCAGGCGGTTACCTATCGGGATTAGAAAGTAGCTATAAGTATGCAAAAATAGAAAATACCGATGATGTGATTGAAATTCAACAAAACGATGAGAAAACGAATAGCAATAACGCAAGTAAATCTGATGAAGGTTGTGAATACAAAGGACAGCGCTACAAGTATGGCGAGGAATTTAACGATGGCTGTGAATCATTTTGCGTGTGCAAACAACAGACCGGCGTGCGCTGCTTGAAATTGGAATGTCCGACATTTTTCGGGACCGATGTGCTCGATCCGAACTGCATCGAATGGGAAACGGTGCCGGCGAATTTCACACCGATCGCACCAAATTGCTGTCCGGAAAAATTGCACTGCAAAAATAATGGATCGTGCGTGTACAAAGGCAAGACGTATCAGAATTGGCAACAAGTGCCCGCAAATGTAACCGGATGCGAGAAGCGATGCTATTGCGAAATGGGAAACGTTGAATGCCAAAATGTATGTCCGCCGGTGACGGCATTGCCTTCGCCCGACCTACGATGCCATCCTGATCATGCTACGCTCTCACATTTGCCCGGTGATGATTGTTGTTTGTATTGGATGTGTAACGATAAAGATGTGACAAACAGTAAGTAACCTAGTAGTATATTGTATTCTATATTAGTCATTTTTGTTGTGGACAATTTTCTGTACATACAAAGACTAGTTATTTTTTGATTGCATAACATTTTTTGGGACTGGACTGACTAACCGCATCCACTCTTGTAAATACTTTTTGGTTGATTGGTATAGTTTTGATTATGCTATCTACAATACATATATAAATATTAAACGAGTCGAATAATTTTCAGGCTCTGAAATAAAACCTTCGGAAGATATAAAACATGCGGAAACAAATATGACTGACAAGCCACCACCCGAATCATTTCCATATTTCCCATCCACCACCGGCGCCAAGCAGCCATCGAAAGTGCTTGGTCCTTTACTAGTTTACACAAATCCCGATAATAAAACAAAGAATGTTGTTTCCAACATTGATAAGCCCACTCTAAGTTCATCCGATGAAAATCCGTACTACGTTAAAAAGCCACATCATCACGATAATAATGACTATTTAGGGCCTTACAATCCAGTCTCAAAACCGCCGAAACAAAACACGAATACTAAAACAAATAAAGACAAGGGCAAACCAAATAAACCAATGTTTGTGACACCACCGCCACCACTACCATCGCCACCCACACCCACTCACACACACACACACACAAATGAAAATTACATACCCGAACATCCGTACACTAATAACAAAGAGTATCACACATCTGCCTTGCCCAACGCACCACACATTCGCATCCACGGTAAGGGTGGCAATCCAGAAGAGCTATTGCATATCATTAATCAGCATCCGGAAATCGCTAACTATCCACCCGGATCAGTTCTCGAAATTCATAATCTGCCAACACCACCGCACCAACAACGACCTGCTCCCCCTACTGATTACACAAACCCGAACGCACTACATCCATCCATCTTACAATATCATCCATCGCACGATAATTCGAATAAGAATTTACCTTTACCACTACCACCGGGACTAACCGTTGAGCAAATACTTCAAGAAATACACAAGAGTGGACAGACAAATGCAATATTACCTTACCATCCTCAAAATCCAAATAACAACGGACAATTCTTTGCACATACAAATAGACCTAACGGACGTCCACAACAAAATCTAGCAGGTTGGTTGTTTTCGCTTTTATCATTAGGTATTTGCATTTCAATGTCAACTGTCAAACAGCTACTGAGCTACAAGTTTTCAATCATTTTTTATATAATATATTATTTAATATGAAGAATATTTATAATTGATATCTTATACCTTGGTAGTTAAAATGACATACAATCAACTTCCTCTATCTATATCAAAGATTAATGAAGAGATTTTTCAAAATCATTTCTGTTTCTGAAGCGGCAAAAAGTCTTCCACCAAGTGCTGAAACAAAAAAAAGAAGAGAAAAACGACACAGAGAAAGTTGACGTTATTTTGTAATACCTAATCATTCTCCGTTGCATTAGAAGCAGCGAATAACGCTTTAAACCACCAATTATTTATTTTGTATCATTATCAGGTTTAGGTCATCCAAACCTCTATCCAAATTACCAACAACATAACGATGATGTGAACGTACATGTCTTGGAGCCGATCGATGCACATACCGTTAGATTAGCGTTCACTGTTCCGCCTGTGATCGTTGGACTGCACGGACGAGTTGAAGTGCGATACACGCATAGAGAGTAAGTCAATTTCTAATTCACTTATTTGTAACGTTCTGTTTCTTATCAACAATCTGTTTGTAGCGATGATGATGATATAAGCGCCTGGGAATTGCAAGTGTTTGCGCCGCCAAACGATTTAATATCGACGCCGCATTTGGAATTCGATTTGGTTGAGCTGCGACCCGACACCGAGTATAAGATTAAGATAACAATAACGCTGCGAGATTTGGCGAATCAACCGTCGAGTAAAGTGTATACGATACGAACGCTAAAGGAAACGGCGACAAGTACGTTGCCGCCGATGATTCCCATCGAGCCCGATTTGGTCATCACCGACATTAACGCCACTTGGGTGAATGTGGCATGGCGCAAGTTCACCGACTATGAGCTGCAATTCATCGACGGCGTTCAGTTGCGCTTCAAGGAGATTGATGGGAAAATTTACGCTGCAACGCCACTCATACATCGCGCAGTCACTAACTACACATTGGAGAATTTGAAATCGAATTGCAAATATGAGATTGGCATATTTTTCATACCGTTCCCAGGACAGCAGACCGAATTACACGCGCAGAATATGCTACATTTCACCACCGGCAATGAAATTGATACATACGGCTTTAATGTAACGCTTGAAATATCGTTGATTAAGGCAACGAATGTGGAAATATCATGGTCAGGTGTACCGTATCCGGAAGATAAATATGTGAATATATATCGGGCGATCTATCAAAGCGATTCCGGTAAAGGGGATTCGAGCACGTTCAAAATTGCGAAACGTGATTCGCCGTCTCGCACGACCATCGTCGATTTGAAGCCCGGCACTAGATATCGATTGTGGTTGGAAATCTATTTGACGAACGGTAAAATAAAAACAAGTAATGTGCAAGATTTTATAACTAAACCGAGATCGGCGCCAAATTTGGGTGCTTCCTCAAAGCAAGGTATATTTATTAAATGATTACAATTAGATTATATCTTCATAATGGATTGTTATTGTTTTTAGATAAACTATCAGGTGAACTGCCTGAAAAGGGAGACTATTATGGTCCACTAGTCATAGTAGCAATATTGGCAGCAATTGCCATTCTTAGTACTTTAGTGTTGTTATTAATATTAGTAAGAAGACATAGCCAAAATAAAGCTTGCATTACACCACCTACCAGGGTCAGTCAATCAGCGTATGACAATCCAACATATAAAGTTGAAATACAACAAGAAACTATGGGTAGGTATTAGAGATTTATTCAGAGCGTTGCAAATGAAGTAAACTGTAGACGTTCTTTTAAGACAATTTAAGGCTTATAAACAATATATTAATTTTTTTCCTATGTCATCAACTGGATTGATTATAAAATATAAAAGATATAAATGTTTTAGTTTTATTACGTTAAGCAACTTTGCTAATGAAGAATAGTTATGTTAGATAGTGAAATATATGACTGTTAATGCAGACATTTTAAGGCACGTTATACAATTGAAACATGACCGAATTTTTTGTATATGTGTATGCAATAAATTCCAGAATAAAACCCTTAGTAGTTGGTGCACAAAGAAATAGTTTAAAGAATGAGAATACTCAGAGCAATTAATGTACTTTGACTTTCATCTTTTTGTGAATCTATCAAGTGTTTCACTCTTCAATTTAAAATTTGAAGTATGTACTCTGAAACTATGCAAAACAGTCACCTGTTTACTTCAATAAGTATTGTAGCTGCTTAAATAAGTTAAGACAAATAGTATAAGAGTCATAAGAACTCACGACATTGTAAAGGCATATCGCGTTACGCGTTCTAATAATAATAATAATTACAGTTCAACTTCCGATCTTACAGCGCAAGTCCGGAAGATTACGTAACGGATATATACTCCAACACAATATAAATAATTCATTTACTACCATGTAACTGTATTACCTTTTCACATGCATATGGATCGCCACATTAATTAATTAATTATTTTTGGGCCAATGGAAATTAAAGGTATTCCCGGGGTGACCCGCCCAGGCATAGAAGTAGGGTAGAATTATCTTGAGCAGGCGTGAGATATAATAAAAACAAAAAATGATACGCCAATTAATAGTAGTTGAAAGCCAAACGCAATCCATATTGTTTCTTGTTTACATTTTATATCAAGATAATTCTTCTTTACTTCGCCCTGGTTCTCTGTAATAGCGGAACGCCCCAAAATTATAAAATTCGAACCTGGTTTCGGGAATTCTCTCCCTGGATTATGTTCCGTAACTTTATCGCAGTTTGTATGGTGTGAATGTCAACCATTTTTCAAGTTTGGATTTTCCCCCATGAATTAATATATTGTTACATTTCTATGATGGCAAGAAAAAAGTTAAAGTATTGTTTATAAGCATTTTGAAACCACTTCTACTTCTATTTTGAACCTTTTTGTTTTTGTTGCAGATTTATGATAGATCCGATTTAAGATTAAAATCATCATGTACATAATTTATTAATAAGATTATCTTAATTTATATTGTAACAGTATTGTAATTAGTAATGTAATTGTAACTCGACCAAATATCGCACAATTTTAAATGTCCATATACTTTTCTGAAAGAAGAAGATTCGCCAATTTGAATAAATAAAACGAGATAATAAATTTACAATTGTAATTAAAAGCATCTATATTTAAATTAAGAAAAATAAATACTGTAATTGAATTAAATATGATAACTATAAAATACTCTTAAATTATTTCTTTTTCGCTTTTGACTTTTTCTTTGAGGTATTACTTGTTGTGGAATCGGCAGATGATGTTTGATTGGAATGATCCTGTAATATTGAATCATCACCCATTAAATCGTGTTGAGCTTGATTTCGTTTCTTCGGCGTTACTGGAATTTTAATGATTTTGTTGATTTAATTCAATTATTAATTAATTTTACTACGATTAATTCATAATATAGATAGTGAATAGATAGAAACTACTACCTCGTCCTTTTTTACCACCATTCTTTTGCTTCTTTTTTCTACTACTCGTTCGACCTGTATAGTCTTCATCTTTCTCATCATCGCTAGGAGCATCGTCGTAATTTATTTGGTTGGTTTCATTGTCTTTATTATTGTTGTTGACCGCCCTTCGAGTCGTGGATCGCAAGCCTTTCGTTGGAATGACTATTTTCATACACGTCTGTAGGTGGCCAGCAAAACTAAAATTCGATTAGCTTAATCTGTGATATATTTATTAAAAAAGAGAATAATGTTCTAAATGTTTTTACCCATTTGGAGACACTTCCTTATTGCACACTGGACAGGCACACGGTGACCGCGTATTCTCAGGAAAATAGCTTCTTTCTTCAGCAGGCCAGTAACTTCCATCCAAATCAAATGATCTCACTTTTAGTCTTTTATGTGAATCGAAAATAATTCCGAGCGTTAATTTGTCAATAATAGCATTTAAGAAATCTTCGGTACAGCGTTTCAATAACTGTTCATCATTTACAATATGGTGAAATTCATCGTCATGTAAATAAATCTGCGTACTTTCCATAATAATTGACAATGACTCCGAATCAATCTCCGAATACTCCTAGCGCTCCTAATCGACTTGTGTTAGCGCCATGTTTGTTTCTCTCACAATATTTGACGTTAGCGCGATGAATCTTTAATATTATTTATAACGCACGAATATGTGTGAATTTTGACTTAAATTAAACAAATGCAATATTTAAATAATAAATTTAATTCGTCGTTGTTATATAAATAAGCGATGTATTCAGCGCCATCTGTGCAATATCAGATGAAAGTAGAGAGTTGGAGGAATTGCCAACAGGTGATGCGGTGCGGCTGCATTTGACATTTAACAAAATCTATTTATTTCAGAGCATTCATATTTATTTTTACTCAAATTTTATCATAATCACACAATTACATAAGATGAAGATATTTTAAATACATACTTTATTAACCATTACTTTTAATGTACTAATTACAATTAAGTGACAATAAGAATGTCCGAAAATGGGATGGAATTAACCGATACCGTTGATCCAAGAGTGCACATCGAATTAGAACGGTTAAATAATGCCACCGACGAGATAAATCGGCTCGAAGTTGACTTAGATGAAGCACGCACAGCTTTTCGCAATTTGCTATGTGATAGCACCACCAAAATAGATGCGTTAAGAATCAAACTGGGCCTTTGCGTTGAACGTGCAAAACCGTACTATGAGGCACGATTCTGTGCCAACGAGGCACTCAAACAGACGCAGGTTGCTGCAATGCGTTACGAAAAGGCAAATAGCGCTCACAGTGCGGCCAGGGAGATGGTCTATTTGGCAGAACAGGGTCTTGGTGGACGAACATTGGATCCCGCCTGGCAGGAGATGCTAAATCATGCAACGCAACGCGTTAACGAATCGGAACATGAACGTGGTGTTGCTGGCGCCGAGCATCGTCTTGCCTGCGTTAAATTGGAGGCGGCGAATGGAAAAGTGAAAGGGCTGCAGAAAGATTTAAAGCGAGCGATTGCAAAAAGCAGGTGATTGAAATCCTTCCTCACCGCATTATTTGTATCATTATCTTTTATTTTATTTCATTTTATTTAGTTTATCTATACGAAGAAATCTTATGATTATCAGTAGTATTGCTTATCGGCATGAATTGATGTTGTTGTAAGTAGTCCCTTTTTTTATTGATATACTCTGCCAAATAAATATCGGTAATTAATTATTTAGAAACCCCGATTCAAGATATTGGCTTGAATTGCCTCGCCATCAATGCCTTAAACTGAACTTATATTTCCAGAAGGACAGACGACAAATACAGAATGATGTTCAGAAGTTGCAAATTCGGCAAAAAAATGATAAATTTATAGAATCAAAATAAAAGAAATGAAGGGTTGAAATAAAACGCTTCGTGAGAGGATGTCATGTTATAAGTCTATCAATTTAACCGAATTTCTAGTTAGCCAATATTACTGTATGTGTCACCGACTGACATTTTTTTGTTTTTAAAACAAATTAATACTTCAAAACACTCATTTCCAGTCTAGTCAATCAAAGGTGAAAGAGAGATTTCGTTTGGGGTACTAAATTAAATTCTGGAAAATGGGTTTAATGTAACTATATTATTTAAGAAATAGCTTATTTTGAATGAGTGATAATCAAATTTTGTGTTTTATCCGATACTTATTTGACAGAGTGTATGTATTATTTATTTTGTAGAATGAGTACGCTTTGTATCTACTACCTAGCATATTGCTGCAATGAATTTTTAATTCAACAATGTATGTATTTTTAGACCGTATTATGAATTGAAAGCGCATTACAACCATTTATTAGAGCTTCAAAAGTCGCGTGTACAATCATTCGAGTCGCAAGTGGCAACTGCCAAACTCACCTATGCGGAAGCGTTACGAAATTTGGAGCATATATCCGACGAAATTCATCGCACACGTAATAACGCCAATAAGGTAACTAATACCAGCAAATTTAACAATTCGACGACGACGAAGCAGATTAGTGTCGAAAGTAATGAATCGTCTTACGTCGATGACTTTTCGGATGAATTCAAGAGTCTTCCTCCGAAGCTGAACGCAACATCAACAGCACCAGCTGCGTTGCAGCTGAACGATGATATTGACGGCGGCTACAAAACGCTTGAAAGTAACATATCACCGTCGAGTACAATATCGCAAAGCGATCAGTCCTCCGAAAAGATGATTCATCCGAGCGTCAATCAAAGCCAGTCGAGCGAATGGACCGAGATCAATTTGGATGTGTCCAGTCCGGAGGACGAGATACCGTACAAGAAGTTTGAGTCGGCGGAAAACAAGCCGAAACTGATGCGGCAAAAGACCTTACCGAATCCCCGTATTGAGAATGAATTGAGCGGTCTTAAAAGTAAAATAAAGTTGGACACTAGCATCACCAACTGGATATCGCGTTCATCCGCCAAACAGGAATCGGATACGACGTCAAGTAAGTGAATAAATTAGCAAGCGCGCTTTCAATCATTGTAGATAAGCTTTCGTGTTGCATACTAGTATTATTTTCAACAGGCCGTAGACAGAGTTTGGATAATCTTTTAGGACCAACCAGTGAACGCGTCAAGGAGATTTGGTCGCAGGGAATGATGATGCTGAACATCAGCTCGCTGACCGAACGACGGAACAGCGAACCGAAACCAGGACTGACCGAGAAGGGTGCTAAAAAACTTCCTAGTCCATTGGAGAAAACGTTGACATATCTTAATGTAGAAGATGACACATCAGACACGGAAAGTTTATCAAGGTACTTACTTATCTACATACATGGAGTGGCAGAAAAGTA
Organism: Adinopsis sp. GC000173; assembly: GCA_030264715.1. Classification (NCBI taxonomy): domain Eukaryota; kingdom Metazoa; phylum Arthropoda; class Insecta; order Coleoptera; family Staphylinidae; genus Adinopsis; species Adinopsis sp. GC000173. The sequence goes on along the minus strand of JARJDW010015974.1, from coordinate 51,683 downwards.
ATGATTATTTACCAAAGTTTTTATTATTTTTCAAACACACCCATGTTGCCCAATTGAAAATAGTTTCCTTAGGCAGCTCATTACTTTTCTACCACACCTCGTACATACTGTTTCCACTTCATTATTTTAATTGTCAATATGTTTTAGCGTCGATATGTTGAATGAGGATCAAATAAGTTCGCTTATGTTAGATAAAGAAATCAATCAGGTGTGTGAGCAGGTATTGGGAACGCCTATAAACGAGGTGATTCAATTTCCACACCAAGAAGCATCAAAGCAATCTACCAAATAAGCAAACAGCAAACAAAAAAATCATGTTATGTATTTTTAAGGGCGAATGCTTACAACATTTACAAGTGAAATATTACGTACAAAATTGCATATTTTTTATGCTTAAGTAACCAAAGATATTGATTGAGTGCCAAAAAACAAACGATATTTTGGCTTATTAATACAATTGTATATATATAATATACGATATTTTGAGTGGTTTTATGATTTTTCAAAAACAAAAAAAAGAGAAGAGAAATTGAGGGTGGAAAGAGGAAAATCAAACAGCAAACCGAGTTTTTATACGTATGGTTTTATCGTAGCTTTAACTTCGCATTAGCTTTTATCAGTATACAAAATCATGCAGTATTGTTTCTTCTTCAAAGTGCATTTACATTACTGTGATCCATTTTCTTGTTTCCGTTTTTTTTCTATTATGTATCTTCTTAGTCAATGCAATAAACTTGTTGCCTAACAAAACAGTTAATACATTGCTAGAAAACAAAAAAAAAACTTAAAACTTATCTAAAGAAAAATCATAGAGGATGCTTTTCTGTCTGTGGTAGCTGATCTAGTCTTTAAAAGCAATATCTAGTAATTTGAAGAGGCTGTTATTTATTCAATAAACTCTATTATAGATTAAATTCGTATTTTATTTGACACTTCATGTATAAGGTCTGTCCTAAAATGATTATCAATTGATTGTCTGAATATTGTGCATATTTTATAAGTTAGACTCTACCCACTACACGTCTAAGGGTATTTAAAGTTTAAAAAACATGAACCAACAACTGGAATAAGAAAATCGGTTCGAAGCCCTGATTTTTACAATACAAGCAACAAAACTTCCAATTCTGCAAAGTAGTCTACCCCTTGACTGTACATTTTTTTCGTATGAGTGCCACGCTTGGTACAGCTATCTCAATAAGCTCAGCTTTGTTTTTTTGAAATAGAAGAAAGTCGAATGGAAGTTAACCTGAAGTGCAGGGTTTGAGGACGGGCTAAGGCGTATGGTTCGATGTCTAGCTAGTCACCATATATTTTCGTAAAATTTCACTCCCTGGAAATTCTTCTCTTTAAGATACATTCGATAGTACCGCACCGGGACGTTGCGATTAAAGGGCTCCGTCCTTGAAGGTGAATCTGGTTAGATTGAATGACATTTACATATTGTAAATGCATCGACATTGTAAATAATAAAATGTAGTACTAACATACACTCGGTAACAAATGAATCTGGAAACCTAGCAAAATTGCACTGCTTTGTTAAATTTTTCTAGTGCTAAACTGTTTTCATTCAAGGAATTCGTTTCCTTTGGTTATTATTTTGATTATATTTCCTTGCATTTTACGTGTAAAATGTACTAATTATCAGTAGATTTATGATATATTATGAGTATACATGGCCTAAATTCGTCTACAGGTGAGTTTAGTCTGTCTTTTACTAAAAGTGTATATTCATGTTTAATTTTGAATTTGGCGCTTATTGTAAGTTGCATTGTATGTTTGTAGGTGTCACCACAGCCGTGCAACCTGTTTGCAAGTGAAACAAATATGTTTAGTAGTTGTGAGCAGTTGTGAGTGTGTTATAGTCCAAGCAGGTAGTCTTTCCCAACACAACTCGACAGAGATTAGACTGCTCCAACAACCAAACCGATACATCACTTTGTAACCACATTGAGAAGCCTGCACACATCAAGCAACAATCAAAACTTAAGTGAGTAGAAATTACATTGTTTTCGTGCTGTCGGTCGTTGTTGTAGCGCCGTTTCACCAAAACACACCAAACGAATTGTTTCAAATCAGCTGTGTGTGGTGTATGTAGATGTACGCTTTTTTCGGTCGTCGAGAGAAATTTTTCTCTGCGTTTTTTTGTCGGCGGATACGTTTTCCGAATTGAAATTGAACGAATCTAAATAATATTAATAATTTTCGAGTCACATCATGCGCTTATTACATTTTAGAAATAGAAAGGTGTAGGTTGCTGCGAATAGAAATTTTACACGCGACTAGAAGATTTGATTTTTTTCCTTCTAGCATTTGACCTACCTTTTCAATATCAACATTTTGCTAAAAAAAAGAAAAAAAATTCCACCAGCACTCGCTTTGCAATAAAAGTTAGATTAGCCGCATCGCATCGAGCACACACACAATGATTTTAATAGAATAATGAACGATTTAGCGAAAAATAAAATGTGCCATGAGGAGAGGAGCACCTTTCTAATAAGGAAATTGAACGAAACGATTCTAATTCTAATTTTTGGGACATGATTGTCATTGTCGCCGTTTCCTGTTTCGAAACAGCGAAAAATACAAACCCGCACTTTGTATGTTCAGATATAAATGCAATTTCAATTCACATGCGGAATCATGTGTTTAGTTTTGCGCCAAATAGTTGGAAACGAATCGGATCCAATAAGCCCCACGGAAACGATCGCATGGCATGGTGAGGAAATGAGTGTGTTTGCGGATAAACGATCAGGTACGCTTCGTCTAGACTGCTGGGGCATTAGCATAGAAATACATATATCCAAGCAAACGCAAAATGATTATTTAATGGTGTATTTAACTCGGTGTATCATCGCTCGTCGATAAGTAGCGGCAAGTGTGAGTGACTTAATTGATAAAAAGTGTAAAAAAACAACTAAAAACGATCTAAAAGCGCGCCTGTCTGTCAGCATTTTATTATCAACGTGGTCGTTTGTTTAACATGAACACTACTACTCCTAATCGATGTTGTTGTGCATTGGATGAAAAAAAAAAAGAATGCCGTTAGCTGACAATTACATGTGCCTGCGATTCGATTTATTACAGTTTTACAAGTTCGCAGCGGCGAAATTAAGTAAACAAGCGAGGTATTGTTGGTGATGGTGTCGCACCACCCACAAATGCCATTCTCTTATTATTAGTCAATTGTCCTAAAATGAATCTAGAATTTACCGTAAAAATGTTTTAATCAACAAATTGGGGTTTCAATTAAAAGTGTTAAAACAAATGTGTTTGGAAACACATAAATTCGACATATATTAACAACTATTTTGACGTCTTACGCCTAAAATATAACGCATTTATTTAAGAAAAAGTCATTTTATTTAATCAAGTAACGGATATTGAATTATATTATAAACTATTGGTCATTTTGTAAGCAATAACATTTTAATTTTAACATTTTAGAATTTTTAATATAGAATTCGATGAAAACTTGTGCAAAACTTTTCAACATAAATATTTTGAAAAATTTCTTTTTTTAGCTTTTATTTGAAATTTTTGTTTAAAAAGCTTGTAAAAATGAATTTTATTCTTAAAAAAACTTTTGGAAACTTTTGCAACTGTCTAATAAAATATTTAAAGTAGTATTTTAGCAACATTTTGTTAAAATTTTTCGTTAGCAATACGTAGAATTCACAATAAATTTCGTGCAAAAAAAGTATTTTTATTTAAAAACCATAAAAATACTCACCAAAAATTTTAAACATTTAAGGAAAACAATTTTTTGTATTAACTACTAGTAATTGTTTAAAAATGTTTGTAAATTTTGCTTAAGAGGCAAATAAATCAGAAAAAATACAATTTCATTAAAGTTTTGTTTTTAAGCAATAATAAGAAGAAGAATTTATGTATGTTCATTTTTATTTGTGTAATTTTATTTGAAAATATCTAAAAGCTATAAAAATGATTTGTATTATTTATTGTAATCGAACGGTTTGCATAATTCTAGACACCCTTGTTGTATACGAGGCTGGTTCATTAAGTATGCGCCGTAAAATAAAAAAGACGGAGCGTCGTTTTTATTGTGCAAGATTTGTCATACGAGTGAAAACGATAAATTAGTATTTACTCAAATATTTATTATTACATACTATAAATGTTTTATTAAGTGCTTTCACATTTTTTATTTTTTGTTTTGTTTGTTGCAATAATACAGGAAGCATTTTCATTCATATTATCAGAAAAAAAAATGAAATGAAATAAAACGGCGTTTGGCAATTGCACACCCACCCACACATTAACAATTCGCTTTTGTTCGTCGCATTTTTCACTTGTTTTCATTCTAATTGCAATCGGTTGTTAGTGTGTGTGTGTTGATTTGCGCGCGGCTCGCGTAAATGTTGTCAAGGTTGCTGTTACTCCCATTTTGTATCTCTTGTTACCCACAACTTTAAAATTCCGGAATGCGCGTGGTACCATTCAGTACCAGTGTAGCAGTCATTTGTTGTTTTTGTTTGTTTTTTTATTCACCGTACACTAACGACATACGTTCAATTTTTATTATTGATAAAAATGCATTGTTTTACTATGAATCTTTATAGTTGATTTATTTTGAATTATGATTTGTAATTGGATTTAATTTATTATCAACTTGTTGTTTTTTTTTTCGTTGTTTTGTTTAAAGCAGCTAGGCTGAAATCGAAATAACGTTGTATGTATGTGTATTTTTTGTTGCTTTGATGCGGAATTTTTACTGACGTAATTTATGGTTATTAAATGGAACCTCGAACAATTATAGTAATAAATTATTAGCTGCTAGAGGGGGCGCAATACAAAGCAATCATAAATAAATAAACACTTACAGCAACTGTTACCATAACAATTTGCTAAATCTTGCCAACTACTTCAAATTCATACATGTATGTTCAATTTGATGAAGGGGCCCGCGGAGAACAACATTTTTATTATTATACTATACATTATTACTTATAAAATTATTCGCGCTGCTTTTATTAGCAATTCCTAGTTTGATTTTATAGGAAAATAGGAGGAGTAAATTATATTATTTTGTTTAGAAGGGTACTCCCACAATTTATATTTGTATATTTGATTTTTAATTCACTTTTATTATTATGCAAATTCATTGTTTGATTTTTATTGTTTGCTGTAATAATTTAATAAACAATATTAATTGATATTTTTAAAGGAGGGGAGGACAAAAGATATGTGATGATTTTCTAGGAAATATTAATTTATACAAAAAATAGGAGGCGTATGTTGCAGTAAATTAATTAAAATTCCTATTATGATTATTACTAACTTTTATTATTGATAATTTTGATTTTGGCGAAGTATAGAAAAGATATTGGTGGCGTGTGTGTTGCAACAAATAATAATAAACAAACAGTTATTTAGCAATTTAATAATACAAAATATTAATTGATATTTGTATCGCGGGGGCGGACAAAATATTATATTTGATGATTTTCTAAGAAATTTTCATTATTTAAAAATTAATTTATTTAATTTCATTTTATTGATAGTTTTAATTCTGAAAGTATACAAAAACTTTAATTAAACATTTATTTAACAATTTATTTAAAATTAATTTTATGATTATTACTAACTTTTATGATAAAACATTTTTATTACCTACCTCTATTGCTAATTTTGATTTTGGCGTGTGTGTTGCAACAACTAACAATAAACAAACAGTTATTTAGCAATTTAATAAACAATTCGAATCGATAAATACGTGCTGTATTGAAAAATAAATAATAATAATAAGGGGGACTGGGCAGTGGTATTATATTTGATTTTTTGGGGAACGTGATGTATGTACGTATGTGATGGGTGATAAATAAATCCACGCGTCACCGGCCACAATTACGCGCAATTAACAGCACAACAACTGTCCTTTATTGACAAATACAGGCAGGCCAGGCAGGCAGACAATGTACAGTTATATACACGTTCATTTACAGGGTGTTACACTTTTAATTCACCATCCATTGTTGCGCTATTGTATTCTACATTATATTGTACGAATAACGTACGTACGCGATACTCTAACCTAGCCTCATTTCATCTTGACAAACACTTTCTTTGCCATAATTCATTTTTTACACACACACACACATATACGCCGACTTCTTTTTTCGAAGCAGCGCGCGGTGAAATTGCGAATAAAAATTGAGGAGTGCGCGCGCAAATACAAAAAAAAATTAGAAACGATTATTTCACGATTGCATGTTGTTTCGCACAAGAACAACAACAACAACAGAACACAAATTAAATTAAAAAATCTAAATTAGAATAGAGCGCGCTTGAAAGTGATATTTCAATGCACATATACGAACGTCAACCTTGAAATTGTGTCATCTCCATCGTTGTTGCTATTTTTTTTGTTGTTGCAGAAATCAATTAAAATGTTTTCAGGCAATAAATGATCAATGCTAACTGCTTGTGCAAAGAATCGCTCGGTTTTGTAAATTGAATTATATGAATAGCTAGATGGATTGAAAGTAAAAGTTTTTTATTTATTTTATTTTTTTTTTCATTATTTATAATAAGTCACATACGAGGAAGAAATTGTTGTTGTTCAATTGAAGGTTGGCACAGCGTTGAAAAATTTCTTTTATTCAATTTGTTTGCCAATAATGTATAGCGCGCACTTTTAACACGCATAATTTGTTGTATAAAACAAAGAAGGCTGTTTGATTAATGACGACGGCCTCGCGTCGCCTAATTTATTAAAAAGAATGAAACGTTTGTGTTCGCACGTTGTACGTAATAATACGCATAGGTGGCATCGCAAACAGGAGCCCCCCAGGATTAAAAAATAATTATTGTTAGGTAATTACTATTGCAATTGTAAATTATGGGTGGAAATTGTTGCAATTTTCTTCACAAGTTTTTCAAGATTTGTTTAAAAACCGTAACGAACACTGTTTTCTTCTTTTTTGATCCACGAATTCGAAGAAGTAATGAAAAATCTAACCAAAATTTAATGGTTATAAATTTGAATAAGTTTTTTAAAGTTTTTATGCGAAAAATTCTTCTTTTTTGTCTTTATTGCAACAATTTATTACAAAAAGTTGTTTTAGTTCATCAATAATAGTTGTTATATGTCGCCTGATTTATTAAAATGAAAAACAACTTTTCAAAATTGATACTTGTCTGTTTTTCTTTTTTTAATACAATATTTATTATTGTCTTTAATTACAAATGCTCTCTCGGAAATACTTTTATTTTACGATACGCGGAAGAAATTTTTATTCAATTAAAAGTGTTGCATTTCATTCAATTTGCTTGCCGCCGATTATGTAAAGTCAATTGCGCGAGTTTCACGTCGCCTCATTCATCGAAATGTAAACATATCGGTTTGAATTTGATTCGTCCAATTAGTGGCAGATATTAAGCCTGTTCTATAAGTTACTTGCTATGAACGAGAGTAGAGATGTGCATTATTTACGATTATTTACTTCCAAATCTTTGTTGGCAATCCTTATCCATCCTTTTCCATAATAAAAACAAAAAAACTGATTAGCATCCCTTCCACTACCAATTATTGGTTCCTAAAGTACATGGGACCCATTGGGATCCGAAACTTATCATAGTTACCTAGCAGCAGGATCAGGTAACTTCAGATTTAATTGAACAGACACCGAAATGTATTCTTTTTTTAGCTTATTTAATGCAGATAAGTATTTACATAAAAGAATAGTGTCATAAAATCAAGTAAAACATTTTTTTCATGTTAATACATCAAGTTATTATTAACTTACAAATTGCACCATTTACAGCAATTTACGAAACAATTTATTAGTTGAGTGAGCGAACGAGGCCTGGCCATTAAGTTGAACTGAATTTCCATCAAAGCAATTTTACTCTTTTCGACATCATTATTTAATCGGTTTCGTTGCACTCTATAACGCACTAATTGCGTAATTGTTTCAGCAGCAGAGCAAAATCATCATCGAACAAAAAAAAAATAATAATAAAATGAAATAAATTGTTTAGTATAGTAAATCGGAAAGGAAAAGTTTGTGCGCTGCTGTCGAGATGATGTTAGCGCACATAAAAAATATATGCGTTAAATTTTATTTTAAAACACTTTCCACATGCAACGCACATACACACACAAACACATACATACACATACACACATATATACTATTTTCTCTTCACTTTTCGTTTTCATAAAACAATTTTATGCTAATCGCCGCGCAGATAACCTACTTTTCCATCACTAAATAGCTACTAATTGTCCGCCGTACGAGCAATTTGTTCGTCGCCGAGGAGAGGCGCACTCCGACGACAATTTAATCATGTTTTTTTACGGTTTACGCGCCATTAAATAGAAATTCGTTTTCCTGTTGTTACCTATCGTGCATATATGCATTGCTATTAATAAATAATTAGATAATTGCTGCATTAAAATGCGATCGATGGGCGCCGGCGAAGAAATATACTCGTTCGTACACGACGACATTATAGAAATTAATCATTTTTTTTTAAATTTGTTTATATGAGCGCGCGGACTCGAAACAATGGCCTTTTAATATTAAATGTTGTGTGGTGGCGTCATCATATATTTCTAATCAAATCGCATGCAAACGGCATATCCGGTTTTTTAGCAGCGAACGAACATCCTATTCATATAAGCGAAAGTGTAACACAGCTTGTTTTTTTTTACTGGTTATATTTCGACGATTTCAATTATGTAGAGATAAATTTGAAGCACAAGCACTAATAATTATTAGATTTCATTGCGCATAGAAAAAAATATTTAAAACTGTAATGATGAGGCAAAAAAAAATTATATATTTTTATTGTCATAAATTTAATTGTTTCTAAATCTAAATCGTAAATAATTTTTATTGCCCCGAAATAGATTTATTAACAGTTATTATTTTTTTTATTGCTTGCAATATATTATTGTACATAATAAGTGAGCTATTTAGGTTTTTTCTTAAATTTATTCTTATTTATTAACATTTTTATGATATTTTTTTCTTAAATTTGTTAGAAATAAGGAAAAATTATCGCAAAATTATGTGAAATTCTGCTGCCGATGCTTCTAAGTCAAGATGATTAATCGAAAAATGAGAAAAATTAATAATTATCTCAAGAAACTTTATAAGAAGCAGAATCAGTTGCCCAATATTTGCTTTTATTAATTGTAAATTGATGATTTTGAATAAATTAAATACCAAAAACGGCTCACTTATTCTAGAACAGAGTAAAATTCCATATATAAAAATGATAATATCAGGCTGGTACAGCAAACTGATGACATGATTTAAATTTTTTGGGTTTCGCAATTTTAATTAGCGATTAATCATCAAAAGCGATTGTTTATGATTACAGCAATTGGAATAGCAACAAAAAAGCGCGGATCATTGTTTATAGGTCCTAGCACGGGTCTAATAATAGCCATCAAGCAACACAATAACATCAAAATATTTATTGTTAACTACAGTCAATTACGTGCGATGATTAAATGACAAAAGCCAAATTTTGCCACGTCCTCTTCTATAATATATAGACTACACTAATCGACGCACCAACAATGCCATCACCACCACGTTTGTTTTTTCTTTTTATCCTTTTTCGTTTTTGTTGTTATGATGATGATGCCACATGCTCCAGATTCGAGCGTGTGCTGGCTGCCGCTGAGCGCGCGCGCGATTTCTGTCGTTGTTGCATTGTTGCTAATTGCGAAGGTTGATGCACCTTCGCGGCGCTTTTAATTGGCCGCCGGAATTAGCATGCAATTATAATTGAACGAACCGATTATATTTATGGCTGATTCGTGACCGATTGTTTATGTTTGAAAATAGTCGATGGTAATCTAGTTGCGGCGCACATTTTATATTATATACACTTACCCTACCTATGTATATATATGTATTTTTATTAACTTTCACAACATTCCCTTTTATCAATATAATAACAGCAGGTGAAATGTTTGCGCGTTATAAGAAAATTATTATTATTGTTTGATTTATTAATTATTTTAGAAAAATGTTAAATATTTCAACGTTGTTGAACTAAATTATATTAAATTACATTTTATTTGTCGATGTTTTAAGAGAAAAAATATGGAAATGAAAAAAAAAACTTTCTAAACACATAAATTTTATCGCTAAATTGCTTAAAAAATTAAAGATTTTGTTGTGATTGCACATTTATTAGAAACCGGACAAATTTTGCTTTAGCAAAAACAACATAAATTTTTAATTTTATCGTGTGTATAAAAAGTAGAATGAATGAAATATTTTAATGTAGATTAAACACAATCGCTATAAATTGTTATTTTTATGAGAAAATTATATTCGAAAATTGAGGGAATTTTACTATATAAAACGTATAGATTGAATTTATAGTTGTTCCACTTGAAAATTCGCTCCCTTTAGTTTTTAACACACTCATTGACTTGAATTTTTTTTTTCTAAAAAACGTTCTTTAGCAAACTGCTTGTATTCTTTAACTTTATATATCATACACAATAAGAGCGCATATTTGTAATTTATGAAACTAATATTCAGCCTTAATGTGCGCATCTATGTGTTTAATGCATTCCATTCCACGCATATTGTAAATCATGCTTGCATTCACGCATATGAATGTAGATTTTGTGCACTGTTTTCTTGCAACTGATGCATCATCCATCGTCCATCTATGCATGTTGAATATAAAGACATTATTATTCTACAACATAAAACTTTATTTATTATTTAAGAATTTGTAGCAAATGGAATTTTTACCGTATTAATAAAAAAAAAACACACAAAAACAATATCAATTAAAAATTACAGTTAATTAGCATGCAACGACTCCATATGTATAACAATAAAATGATGAAAGTTCGCCTTCCGAAGAGAATGACGCACGAATTTGAATAAAATGTTCATTTTTACGCGTACCGTTTTTTATTTTTCAAGCCGGGAGAGATGCAATCTTTAGCACACATGCACTTCTTTCAACAAACGGCAACAAAAACAACAACGGCAGCAGCAGCAGCAGCAAAAAAAGTGTTATAGTATATCGCATTGGACTGAAAGCGCACTTCCAAACATATTCTATGTATACATGAGACACAAAACAATAAAATACATATATATGTATATGCAGCCCATTGTTCTCCGGCATATTATTATTTTCACAAAATAAAAACGCCGCGCATTTATGTCATATAAAAATCGCTGAACAATGAATTTGATAATCGAAGCATTTTTATTGCCATTTACGCTCTGATTTAATTATTATGCCATAAATTCCCGTCGCGATGAAGCAATTTGGTATGTATGTATGTATATAGGGTGGCGCGAAATGTACAGATTACACAATTTCTATCTAAGTTAAATAGCGCTTTTGAAACGCTAAGTAAATATTTAATTGCGTACGATTTGAGTAAAGTGTAATGGCAACGAGACGCCTTTCTTATTATTATTACACACGTCCGGATTTTCCTACATCTTTCACTTTTTTACATAAATCAATGTAAATGTTTGTCAATTTTTATCCGAAAACAATTGAACAAAACATTCATTTATCAATTTTATTTATTATTAAAATGTACTTACACATTTTTTCACGTTTTTGTAGAATTTTAGCATTTTGGTCGCGAAATTTCCTTGTTCAAATGAATTATTATCAGTTTTATCTTTATTGTCTATTTTGCAATTTTGAATCATTATGTGCTAGAGCTAGAATAATAAGTGATTTTGATCGTGTATATTTACATTTTAGCACACGAGTGTATAAAAACATTTCTTTTAAAATATTCAAATTTCATAAATGAACTTTTTGGTCTCTACGAGGTGAACTTTTCTTCTTTTCTTGGTTTTGGTTTCAAATGTTTTATATTCGCTTACTGTGTCAGCATTTATTATTTAACTATTTTAGGTTTGTGGTTCACTTTATTAACGTCGCCAAACAACAATGAATTTTCTCCCCTTTTTTCTTCGCATTTCCTTCCTATTAAGAAAAATCATTGCAGCGAAATTTTTACGCGTTTTGCATAACAATATGCATCGAGTGTATGCATACTATAAATATGCGCTTGGAATTTCTATATGTAACATGTGTTGTTGTCTGTTGATAACAATGGCAGCAACAACAAAATATTTTGTCGCTGGTTGTTTAATAACCGCTTTAGAAATATGATTGTATATATGTATTCATTATTTTATATGCATACACACACATACACACATATATATACAATTTTTATCATTCATTTTGTCGTTTTTTTTTATTACAGGATGTCAACCTTATTAAAATGGGCACAAAATACGACGCAGGGTAAATTAAATAACAAAAATAACGCCAACAGCAGCGGCGAGAAGAAATGGATACATCCACCGGAGGCGCTTCAGAAGGGTCACATCGCCTATCTCGTTAAGTTTTTAGGAAATACGGTCGTTGATCAACCAAAGGGTTAGTACACTAACTAATTAACCACTTTAACTTTACTACGTTTTGGATTAACCGAACACTTGAGTACAAATTAAGCAACAAAGAGAATACATCTCGTAAAATTCATATATTTATCGCGAGTTGCAGCGTAAATTATTACAGGAAAATTGCAATTATTATCAAAGTTTTCTTCTTCTTCTTCTGCAACATTGTTTTTTGCTTGATGAAGTTTTAATTGGTTTTTGTGTTGTACATTATGCAACAGATACGCAAGAATAGTTGAAAAGCATTATTGATTTGCAAGTGAAAATTAACCGCGCTAAACTATTGTCTATCATTTTTATTGCATTTACATCATCGTTCGAAAAAAATGTGATAAATTTCTATTAATTTCAATTCAGCTTGCAATATTGCAAATAGTTTATCTGACTGAAATGCGTCGCATTCGTCATGAAAGGCAAGATAAACATTTTATTTAAATAAAATATGATTTTATGCAGCATTGTAATTAATTAAAAAGCTAGATGAATACATTTACTAATTCAAAATCATTTAAAACGTTAATTGCAGCGCACAATATTGTTAATATATATTTTATACATATAACATTACTAAAAATACGCTTTAAAATTGTAATAAATTCAATACACAAGATAAATACATTTTAAATCGAAAATAATGTATCACATGGGTGGTCTGAAAAGTTTTGAACCCTTCTCATTATCATTTCGTTTTTATTTCATGACGTTTTTTGTTTCTTTTATGTTTCTTCCTCTGTTCTTTTTTTATATTTTGCGCGTTTTCGCTCATTTTCATACATTTTCTTACCATGTTGTGCACCCTATTTTCTGCTTATTTTGCGTTTTTTCATTCTTCTCGTGTATTTTTACGTGATAGAAATAACAACAAATCAGATAGAAAATGAGCAAAAATGTTGAAAAAGTCGGAAACTTATCAGTCCCTCCCTTGTATATTGTGTGTATTGTATTCATTTTATGCAACACAGCGTACACACACATCAACGATACAGGAATAGATTTCGCAATGAATGAAAAACGTGTTGTTGCTTCAAAAACAAAAACAAGATAAATGCATTTAAATCATTGTAAATTGCAATATAAAATGTTGTTATATTGTAGGTAGGTATATAAGTAGGTAGATGGTTTAATGATCGTTCAAATTTATTTTATGCAACACAACGTACTTAGAAACATCGTCAACGTTACCAAAAACTACACATTTCAATTTCGTAATTAATTAAAAAACGTGTTGCATCAAACAACAAAAAAAAATGTAATTTATTATTCTTTTTAATTGTTGGCCGTATTTAACATTGTTTCAATATTCACATGCGCTATTTAAGAATACACAACAACAAGCATAAGAGAAGCAGAAGAAAAAAACGCGAAATTCCCATAAAACTCCTCGCATTTAATTAATCCAAACGAACGCATGAACGTTGCTGGTTGCTACGACTTTGATTACCGTAAATGTTTTCTAAATTAATTGCAATACCGTCGACCTATTACTAATTTTGGTATAGATTGCTGCAACACATGCACACACACACATTCTATCTAATTACGTGATCAGTATTGTTAAATGAATTTTAAATGAATAAAATATCTACATAAATGGAGAAAAATAACATTGCCAACAACAATGCATTAAATGTGTTTTCGTTTGCCAAGGTCGTCGGCAACGCGCGATTGTAAACAAATCCGAAATTGCTGCAGCAGCAGCACCACAACCACCATCATCACACATGAAAGATGAATTTGATTTTAGGCTAATTAAATTGTAATTAGCGTGTGTTGGTGTGTGCGCGCGAGATAAATTAATCACGGCTTACATAATATTTAATTTAACGAGATGGTTAAATTAATAAATATCCGAGTGTGTGTTGAATGAAACCGTTTTTTAATTGAATGTATGCTGTGCGATCAAAAATGAATTAGAATAATTATAGGAACTGTCAACATGTCCAAATCCGAATATGAATAGATGTGTATATACAGGGTGCGTCGTTAGAAAATATGTTTATTTAAGTCAATATACAAAGATGCAAACAAATGGTATTATATATCATTTAAAAGATCCTCCTTCTGAGAACTTTCAGTCCATATAGTTACCCTGGATCTGTAGGGTTTGCTTGATTCTCGTCCTAAAACAAGAACATGCTTTTTTCATCTGATCGCAGTTCTTGGCTATAAAAAATAGTCCGAAGGAAGTTGACGTCAGGAGCCAAGACTTTGTTGGTTTGTAAATTTGAAGAACTTTTTGGCTGTTTTTAACTCTTGTTGAACCATTGCATATAAACTCAAGTAAAAACACGTGGTGGGTTCGTTAAATTATTATCAGAACTTATAAGACCCCAAAACTCCTTCGAAAGAAACATATCAAAATTCAACAGTTAGTCAGTTCTAAACAGCATCAGCATCAAGCAGATCATAGAGGTGCAAGAAGGCTATATCCAATGAAAATTCTTAGCAAGGATCCTTTAAATGAAATATAATAGCATTTGTTTGTCTTTCTGTATATTTGTTTATTTGTCCGAATTTTAATAGCGCACCCTGTATACTATAATATGTATGTCTATTTTTTAGTTTATTTAGTAATGAATGTGTAATTATTTGCAGGTATTGAAGTGGTTAAAGAAGGGATAAGAAAGCTGCAATTCTCCCAGCAATTGAAGAAAAGTGAAACGGGTGCTGCAAAGACACGAAAAGTCGAATTAACAATAAGCGTCGATGGCGTTGCGATACAGGAACCAAAAACACATAATATTTTACATCAATTTCCACTACATCGAATATCCTATTGTGCGGATGATAAAGGCGAGAAAAAGTTTTTCTCATTCATTGCTAAACAACCAAACCAAGGTAAGCGCGCGCGCGCGTTGCTGCTATTACATAATCACCACTTGCTTGCTTGCTTTATTGATAAATAAAATGCAAGTTATTTATGCTAATTCTCCTCACATACATACATACATACATATATATGTGATGCATTATTTTCTAGTTGATAATGAGCAGGAGGATAAACACGAATGTTTCGTCTTTATTTCGGATAAACTGGCCGAGGAGATAACGCTGACGATTGGGCAGGCGTTCGAGTTGGCGTACAAGCGCTTCTTGGAGACATCCGGCAAGGATTTGGAATCGCAACGACGTGCAATGCTCACGCAACAGAAGATCAAGCGATTAGAATATGAGAATAACATTTACAAACAGCGTCTGTTGGATGTGTGCAAGTTTAGCAGTATTAGACCCGAAATGGATCAGTATTTGAAGCGAAATGAGATTAAAAACATATTAGAGGTGCCTATCAATCCGAACAATAATGATGTTGTTGGCAAAGGAAACGGCGAACATACTAATGGTAGTAGTACAAATAATAAATTGCTAGATTTAAGTGATAGTACAAATGGAAATGGTGCGTATTTACCACTTCTAACATACTTTGTTGTTTGATATTGACAAATTTTAGCTCCGCCAGTGCCACCTAGAAACTTTGATAACACACCGATCGTTGGCACCAAACTAGAGAATCTACTATTGAACGATTTGGATCCGGATGATGACGACGACTTTGATCCACGATCCTACGAGAACAATACATCACATATTTTAAATACCAATGGAATTAATCCACCACCACTTTGTAAATATATAAATAAAATGACACATCAATTGTATAGTAGTAATGTGGAAATTTGTTTTTTAGTGGCGCCGCCGCCGAAAGCAGCTAGACGAAATATAAACAATAATGAAAGTCCGGTGCGAACGTTCGGGCAGGATTTGTTTGGCGCGCCGCCGTTCACCACCACCAACACCAACGCCGCAACCACCGCTACCACACCGATTCTACCATCACCAAATAGTGCCAAAATTCTAGATCCCTTCGAAATGGGCGATTTTAATAATGTTGCATCACAGCAGGAGATTGAGAACGCCATCGGTTTGCTCGACAAGCGTTTAATGGAAATGAAGGTTTGTATTATATTAAAAATGAAAATTTATAAAAATCCAGTATTTATATTAACTTGTTCACCACCATCATGCAAAACGGGACTGTTTTCCATAGACGAATGGTGTATTTTTGACAATACATATTTCACAAAACTAATTCAAACCTGAGACTACCTGTTTCCAGCAGGCCCCGCGAAGGTCTAAATTAGGTCCTGGTTGCCACTGTCATTTTTAGTTTTTAATTACACAATAAGTATTCAGAATATGTCTATATTATTCTGTTAAATAGAAGTCGTTAGTCTGTTAGCGAAAACCATGTGGCTCAAATGTGCCCGTAATTATAAAAGTGGTGAAGTCATATATTTCTTGTTTCGAGATATTAAACCACCTTCATAACTAACACTAAAGGAATTCCGTATAACGGTAAAGGTACAACCACTCTCTGAAGGTTCATTTTTGACGATATCGTAAAAATTACATTGAATAAATTCGCTGGATGGTGGCGAATGTGCCAAGCTCGTTTTATAGTAGGTGTAGATGTGATGTGAATTATTTTATCATATTTTTTATTTTACCTTTCAATAACAATGCGCGATAAATAGTCGAATTATGAATGATGGATTATTATGTTATGTAGCAGAGCAAATTGATTTTGTTGCTATTTAACAACTTATAAATATTGATTTTGTTTGCGTTGTTTAATAATATCTCAAAACTCATTAACATTATATATATATATATATATATAAATGTGTTAATTAGTTTTATATCGGTGATAAAACGATGATGGTGTATAGACACACACGGGGCGTTCAAGGTCTCATCACATATCAGACTTACCACATTTTAATGGCTTATCTCACATTTAAAACTGTTGCTAAAGTGTTCCATATTCGATATTATATCGCATATTGTTTACCTCACTATTGATGGACGGATTGCTGCAAGATAACATTTATAAATGCGAGTGGCGATGGCCACAATCTAAGTTTTTTGTAGCTGGATGATCTTCTTTTGGCTGTGTCCCACATTTCTATTTATTGGTCACTTTAATTGTGAGTATATGGCTTATTTTCAGTAATGAGCGCGGTGGTTATAAACTAACTGTATCTCCAACAAGCTAATTTGCATACGTTTTAATTTTGCAGACGGGCTTCAGTCGCGGAATCAGCTTCGGCAATGAAGATTTTTCCCTAGAAAGTCTAGATCCATTAAAAAACTAATCAATTGCGGTAAAGTAAGTAAATTGATCGTGATTTA
Organism: Adinopsis sp. GC000173; assembly: GCA_030264715.1. Taxonomy (NCBI): domain Eukaryota; kingdom Metazoa; phylum Arthropoda; class Insecta; order Coleoptera; family Staphylinidae; genus Adinopsis; species Adinopsis sp. GC000173. The sequence continues at coordinate 34,044 of JARJDW010015974.1, read as the reverse complement.
ATTAAAGTATATATATTAATATAAAGAAAGAAAACTAGATCAAAATATGTTATGATAAATAAATAAAATTTATATTTGTATATTTGAAATGAAGAGAATGTATCAAGTATTAAAAGATCTGATTTATCCATTTGTTAAATATATGTATATTATATAAGTATATATTTTTCTATTGAATTTATTGTATAATTTGTTATGTAGTAAATTTACACATTTATATAATGTATATTTTAAATATAATTATTATTAAATGGTAATTGGAAGTGCTCTTTTATTTATTCAACTTGGTGTGATGCTTTTGTTTGGGTATTTGGTGGTCAAGTTTACACATTTTTATTTTATTTGTGGTTTTTATTTTATTATTTTATCTTTACATACCGTTGCGAAGTTGTAAACGTAATTAACTACAAATTTATATTAAATTAAGAGAAAGTTGCAATTGTATTAGAAAAAATATAATTTTTTAAGTGAAAATCGTATTGTGATCTAATTTTGTTAGAAAATTGTCATTGTTATTCATTTGCAATATTCTTTATGTCATTAAAATTGTCATAGAGTGTTTTAGATCAACTTTTAACATTTAGAAAAGATTTGGCGAAATAATAGTGAAGTGGGTGCGGTAAAATGTAAATTGAATGAATAAAATTTGTTGCACTCACTTCGTAATTCAAAGAACACACAATTATTATAGAAAAATAAATTATTTAGTTTACGCGTTTCTTCAAATTTGAAGATGTGTTTAATCAGTTTGATTTCCTATCTCAGTCTCACCCAAAACAACAATACTGACGTCTGATACGTATGATATTGTACCAAATAAATCAAGAATCATCTGTTAGTAATTAAATCGTCAGTAGAAGTTTGTACCAGTAACGTTAATGGTCTAATTCTACTAAACCGTTTTAAAAAATTTATCATTGTCGACGACCGCGCTATCTATTTACTGATAGCGTAACTATATTTTGTTTAATTCTCCAAATTTTAAATTTTAAATAGGTTTTGCCAGACTTTAGATAGAAAAACACAATAACAACAACAAATGTTGTTAAATCAGTCAAATGGGCCGATGGACTAGAAACAATTGCACTAATAATAATAACTGCAAGAAGTCGCGCGCGCACGCTGTTGCGTTTGTATCGAGTAGCTTGAATCCATCACACAGATGTAGCTGTCCGCAGAACCAAAAATCAATTTGTAATTGTTGCAATGAAATGTACACGAATTGTATTTCAGAAACTAAATAAAATGCAATAAAATGAATTTATAATGTATGGTAGAGGAGAATGAAATAGAATTTGAATAAAATGTGTATATTTTGTGCAAAATAATTAGTCGGATAGAATCGGATCGGTCGTATGTGTGAAAAAGTGTGAAAGCGCATGCGCATCGCCTCCAATTCATCTGCTCGTGATTGGCAGAGCGCCGGGTGGGGGTAAATATGTCAATGGGAAACGTTTGATGTCAGTGTGGTGTCAAGAAGTATATTGTTAGCGAGGAAAAAAAGTATGTAAAAATTTCGCGCGGACATGCTGGCGAACGACGGTCACGTTTCCACTACGACGATGCAATAATGTAAATGCGCGTACGTGTTCAGTGAGTGTGTCCAGCCGAAAATTGAGCGCAAAATGGCTTCGGGTGATAACATTGAAACAATCGAGGTGGATGAGACTTCATACGCCGCTAATAATACGAAGGATCTATCGATGATGAGCAATGATACGAACGCAGACAGTGATGGTATGTATGCGATACAATACACACCCGTTTAATAAATATGAATATACGGCTGCTAACTAAATTTGTAGGTCATTAATACCAATGAGTCACGTTTATTGTTTCGGCATTACCTATGTGTATTATTCACATACTTTTCTACATTTACACCTACCTTACCTTACCTCACACATTTTCTTTCATTTTCTATGATTCTGTTGCAGACAATCGAACGCCGGGCCTGTTGAGGATTGAACAAGATGTGAGTACCTACTTACTACCTACCACACCACCACAACGACAGACAATCCAAAGATGATGATTTCAATACCTCAACGCTAAAATGATGGAGCTAGATATATTATTAGTAGGCAATACAATGTGGATGTAAAATCTGTTAGTAGCGGATGGATGGTTAGCTAAAATCATTTCAGCGTTGATTTCACATTTGCGGAAGTTAATCGTTGTTTCTTTTTCATTTTCTATTACGCGTCCCCAAAACCTATACTGCTGCTATAATACAGAATTATGCAATTATTAATTATGTACATACAACAACAACATGACGTCGTTATGCTATGCTGCTGCTGCTTGCTTACGCTTACGCTGCAATTATTCGCAATTTTGCTTGATAAGAACTCAAAAATCATTATCGTACTAGTATCAATATCAATACGTTTTGTTTTTTTTTTCATATTTTCAATACGCCGCCGCCAACGACGACGGCAGACGCTGCCACTTAATTGCTATTCTCTGGCAGAGTGAAATTGTTTTGCTAATACAATAAAATTTTAATTGAATGATTGATTACCTGGTGGTGGTTTGTGCTTGCTTGCTGTTTGTCGGGGGGGCGAGCGATACACGTAGCAATAACGTGCAGCTCTGTTTTAGATATTTTTCTACTAAGAGTATTACTACTACTACTATTTAACTACTAAATGTTAGATTAGATGTTTTGGGAGTGAGTGCGTTGTGATTGTATGTTGTGTATGCAGCATTCAATTAACATGTAAACGATTTGTTGTTGATTAGGAGAGGAAGAAGATTGCGACGTATTTGTTTAGGCATAGTAGTGTATTGTGGTTTAGAGACAGAGTTTGGCGCACGACGCAGGTAATTATCATTGCATTCGATTGTGTTTCTTCTTTGCTGCCTTTTTGCGTGCGTGTGGTGATTCGTGTACAGTTGTATACTGCACGTGTACGTTGTACAGTCTACACGAACTAAAATCAATCAGCGATGATATACTTTCTACACTCAATGTCAAAATTTCTCTATCTACTAATAGCGTTTTCAAGTTACTAACTCTGGCATTGTGCAATTATTGCTCCGTCAAGGAATACACTGAATGTCAAAATTTCTCTATCTACTAATAGCGTTTTCAAAAGTTGCTGCTCCGGTGCTCCACTCCAAACGTATTCCTTGCAACCAGTGCCGTTTTCAAGTTAGGGTACTCCACTTGGGAGCTGTACAACATTCACGTCAGTAGTAGTCAATTTTTTACACTGCGGTTAGAGAGAGAGTAGACCATGTAGACACATACAACATCTGTTGTCAAACTTGTCATATCTGTTGTTAATTCAAAACTATCGAGCTATCGGGAAATGTGCCAACAAAGATACTGAGACCTAGGACCTAGTCCTGGAACTCAACTCATAAATAATTATAGATAGATCGGGTTAGCGTGTCACACTGCAATCAGTGTACTCTTTGACGTAGCAATAATTGTAATTAGTAACTTGAAAACGCTATAAAATGAACTGCTCTATATGTCAAAGCAATCTAGAAAAACACATGTGAACAACCACTAATAGCCCTCTAAATAAAATCTCTCTATGTCAATTTTCTCTCTATTATGTAGAATCAAATCCTCCCTCTAAGAAAATTTGAGATATTAAAATATTATATATTTATTAATTTGAGATGATTACATATTAGTTACCACATTTACTTACAATTTCTTTATTTTTGGAAGAAGAAAAAAATGAAACATAGGGGATATAAAGTATTATTTAAATCATAATAATTAAGAAATTTAATTTGTGAAAAATGGGCGGAAATTAAGTTGGACGATGGAGAAACATGCAAAAGTATCATTTTATTAGTATGGCATGTTAATACTTGAATAAGAATTTTTTATGAATTTGCTATCTATCAAAATTTAAAATTGCGCTGGGCAAAAAGAAATTGATAGAGGGATTTCACTGTAGTAGTAGTAGTATATTTTTTATTGGGATACGCAAATATATTCATCAATTATATTATATAGAGTGTGTGTGTTTGTGTGGTGTGCTTACTAACGATAATTAATTGGTACGTAAACGTAATGTAATTTAGAGGAAAAAATGTAATCGTTTTTGCTTGCTTGCTCGACCTGTACTTGTCAATTAAATGACATTCGCAGTAAATTATTTTTTTTTGCTATTTTATTACAATATCGGAGTCGCCGGCTATGATTACCGATAATTTAACTGTGGTGTGTGTGTCGGCGGTGAGATTCAAACAATTGGTTTATTGTTAGTAGGCTAGACTAGGAGACTAATAAGCGAACATAATCGTGTAGGGATAGATGATCGTACTACAAAGCGCAGTAGACAATGTTAATAAAAGCAATATATTAAAAAGTGCCATAGTGCATTGATTAAAAAGTCACGTAGATGCGAAACCATACATTTACGCAGGATTTGAGATGTAGAGACATTTATGAACTAATTTGAAGGTTTCAACATCTTAAATTTTACAGCACTGGCAGCTTTCTGAGAATTCCGATGAATTAATTAATGTTTCAGGTGTAAATCTCTGATTATAGAAGATTTCCGGTTGACTAAGACGTGACATGTTAAAGGATTCGGGCATTATATCTAAAATTTTGCGTAAATATGCGCATCTATGTATTTTTTTAAGACGCAAAAACATTATCCTATATTGTGAACATTTAATAAATAGATAGTGTAATTAAACGTTCCAACCTCATATTACGGGTGGCAGTGTGGGGGCAGTTTTAAACGGCTCGAATTTTACCACCGCAATGGTTAATTAAATTTGTCAATTGTCAATTAAATTTATTTATATATTATTGCATGAAAATGTTAGAAGAACATTTAATTAAATACTATATAAATATTTTGTCCCCGTTTCTCTCTTTTTTGAAATATGCATTAGCCGCCGCCACCGCATTTTTTCGCCTGGAATTTATCATCATCACAATAATAATTAACATATTGTTTAGCGCGTAAAAATCATATCATCGCGGCTGTACAATTTTTTATTTTTTTGAACGGCGGCGGCGGAAATTAGGACACGATGACGAGGGGGGAGGGGACGGTTAAAAATAGCGCGCGCGCGGCGGGTGGAGAAAAAAAATACAGAACATAATAGAGATGATGTTTTGTTGGTATTTTTGTGTGTGTGTGAAGACGACGACGTATATATTTATATTATTCGTGTTTCACTTTTTTCGGTATTAAAGAAAATATAATTGATATTGAACTTTTCGGTCGCATAAATATTGTATTTTATCGTTCATTGATTGTAATTGTTTATTTTTCACACATGGCATGAAAAACATTACCTTAAAAATATGGCACTAGTTCAGGGTCTAATTGAAACCTTCACGGGCCCCGGGCAAATTAACGAGTTACGGGCCCCTTTTCAGATTCAATATTATTGTAACATTACTGTGTAAATGTTGTAATCATCAAAATATCTTTAATTATAGAGAGATTTTTCGCGCTTTATTCCGAAAATGTTTAAAAATTGGTATATTCTGGTTCAAGGCACGGAAGTGGTATTTTTCTGGATTTCGCTTTGCCTTGTCATTTCTTGAGCCCAAAAAAATCATTTTAGTGGCGTATTATAGCTATTTTAGCAATTTTTCCATACGCGCCTTACATTTCCAGTCAAATTTTCATTCGCCCAGAAAAATCTTACTTTCGTGCCTTGAACTACAATATACTATTTTTGATTTATGCTGCGGCGTGTAGTGTGTTATGATATAGTAGGTGGTGTAAACATTATCGATGCTTTATTTTTAGACGAGACGCAATAGGTTTAAAACAATATTTGGGTATATACTATTTGGCGTTATTATTATAAAATTTCTTCCTCCCAAGTAACTTATAATCTGCTTGGTGTGACGATTGCGCGGGCAATAATTGATGATCAATGTTTCCCAATTTGTATTTAGTGCTCTTGTGCCATTTTCTCGCTATTTCAGTTCTAATTTTCATATTTTCACTTTTAGAGAATATTTTTTTCAACTAGCAGATTGAATTTGGATTAAGAAATTGTTGTTGTAGAATTGTCCCCTCGTGGAGAAACTTTTTCAACCAGCAGATTAGATTGAATTTGGATTGGAAATTGTGGTGTTTTTAGCCCATTTCCAAATTCGTTATTATAAACTCTGAATTACTGTGTCTGTCACTATATTATACATTCGTACGCTTTTTGCGAAATTCCTGGATTAGAAAGTTAGTACTTTGGAAGTTACATAATTAATAAACAGACGATGATTACTTGATTTCAATATTTAATAAAATTTCTTCGACTCGCTCGTGTTTCATGCAGCAACATTAATGCAAAAAAACTGCGAGGGAAGGGCTAAGTTTACAAAAGCGTGTTAATATAAGTTTGTTTATCTATTATACACTCGAAAAAAACAATATAACCTTAACACAGTCTGATGATAACCTTAACCGCAAAAAATATGCATTATTACCCCCCATAAATTGTGAGACTTGCTTTTTTGTTTATTTGTTTGACGAAATATAGAGTAATAACCTCTATCGGTGGGTGCGGGGTTATGGGAAATGGGCAATAATTTATTACAATTATTTAAATAAAAGAAACGTTTACCACCCGCTATCACTCGTATGTATTGGCGATGACTTATAGTCGACGAAAAGTAATTCTTGAGAGAAAAATCATGTTTTTGTCCAAAATACCATCCCCTCTTTATGGCCTAAGCTGCAAAAGTCAATTTTCAATCACTAACGCTGGGGCGATAAACATGGACTAGATCTTCTTATAGGTATTTGTACAGGTTAAAAAGAGGGAAAACCACTGAGTATACCTCTTTATGTAAATTACTTAAAAAAAGAGCCACTTTCTTTTACTTTCCGAACCGCACGAGCTACTTTTCATCGACTTACTTTAAATTAAAAGGCAACAAACAAACGCATTTTCAATTAATTGATTATGAATAATTCGTTTACGAAATGAATACCTCATCATTCCCGATGTTTGATTCATCATCATCATGATTGCGAACGACGACGTCGTCGACTATAGATATAAGTGTATTTAATCGCGTGCGTGTGTGCGTGCGTGCGCTTCAAATAAAACGTTTTATCTAGTTTTTTAACACATCATAGACGACAAATCAATGGCTGATAAACAAAAGCAATGTGAATTGTTTTTTCGGGCGATAATACACACATACGTATAACAATTCACATCACTCACTCAAATATTCGAATTCTCGAATTAGTCGGTGCGTCGCGCGCACGCGAACGCTAGTCATTTGGTGAGAGTGTGGTGATGCGACGCTCGAAAAAGAGTGTGTTTGTGGAGAATGCGTTCTGCTACTACTACAACGACGACTAGGACATTATTGTCCTCCTCATCATCGGCGTCGATGATGATCGTGCTGCGGCTGGCAATACGCGATGATGGTCATGATGATGATTGCGGTGGTGGTGATGGTGTCGTATTGACATCGATGCGATGTCTTAGCGTTGATTGTATTGTCGATGGTGATGGTGACAATATTTATGATGATGATGATGATCAAGCATCATCGTGGTCGTTTGTTAGTGTTTTTATTTTTAATTTATAATGTAGTTGTTGTTGTGTATTGTGAGTGTTGGGTGTAGAATTTGCTGTTGGCATGTGTGTCCTCTCCGATTTTAATAGCGTTGCCTTGTTCTTGTTTGAAGGGTACACAGCAGTATGCGACGACGGCGGCGTCGGCTGGCAAAACCACACCATCGGCCACCATGCCCCGTTCAAAGGTCGAAAGGGAGAAGGATCGAGAACGAAAGATTGGACATAGGCGGGTGGGTGTTGGCGGTGAGATTACCTACAAGAAGATACAGACGACACAGATCATGGGCTCGATCCAACTCGGTAAGTTTTTTTGCACTGCGCTAAGCTTCCTTATTTTTTTACGAGTCTAGATAAAGATTCTACAAATTCTATAATAAAATATGCTAAAGTAGTGCGTGCAAATTGTTTAAAGTTATCTCGCTGCTTTTGCTTCTTTTTCTCCATACCTACCATGAGAATTGTGAAGACTAAAGGGATTATGTATGATCACTTAGTAAAAAATGTTAAAATTGATTAGAGGTGGTGTAATAGGTAGTGGTCAGAAATTTTAGGCTTCAGCTTTTTTGTGCTCCTTTTTGCATTTTATTATTAAATGATTACGGAAATGAAACTTGATTTGACGGACAGACAGATAGACAGACAGAAAGGCAGTCAGTGGTCAGTGGATAAATTTTGCTGTATCTTCAGACATTTTTAATATAATTTAATTATGAATTGTGATTGTGATTTGTGATTTATTTTTTCTGCTTGTAGGTATTCAGCATGCGGTGGGCGGTTTGGCGTCGAAGCCGGAACGCGATCTGCTCATGCAGGACTTCATGACTGTGGAAACGACCAACTTTCCCACCGACGGCTCAAATCACACGCCCGCCCATCATTATTCCGAATTCAAATTCAAAAACTACGCGCCGATTGCGTTTAGATATTTTCGCGATCTCTTTGGAATACAGCCGGATGATTTTTTGGTTAGTATAATCTACTACATTATTATGTCATACACTACTTTCATCATTAGTGATGATGATAAGATAAAAGAAAATAATTACCACCATTAGACTAGTGATATTTCTTATGTATAACTTTGAGAATGAAACGTATTGTATATTACAATAGATAGATGATAAGAAGCACGATAAGTTTTTTTAAGAATTTGGGTTGCTATCACTTGTTGGTGTATAATAATAATGGTGCCACATATGCTGCAATAATATAATGATGATATGATGGAAATTTGTGTTGATGTTGATTTGTTCTTCTGTTTTAGATGTCGATGTGTAGTTCGCCATTGAGAGAGTTATCAAATCCGGGCGCGAGCGGTTCGATATTCTATCTGACCGATGACGATGAGTTTATCATAAAAACGGTACAACACAAGGAAGGTGAATTCTTACAAAAGTTATTAGCTGGATATTATATGAATTTGAATCAAAATCCTAGAACGTTATTGCCAAAATTCTTCGGATTGTATTGCTATCAATGTAATAGTAAAAATGTTCGATTAGTTGTGATGAATAATTTATTACCAAGTTATGTAACGTTACATATGAAATATGATTTGAAAGGTAGCACGTATAAAAGAAAGGTAATGTCACATTGAATTTAATACATACATATATTTATATAAATTTTTGCTTATTATCATTATTATATTGTAAATAGATTATTTGTTGCTGATTTACTACCTACTATCATCCTTTTAATATTATTATTTTGACTATTGTATTTTTTAAGGCATCGAAAGCGGAAAGGCAAAAACGATCGCCCACTTACAAAGACTTGGACTTTATGGAACATCATCCGGAAGGTATTCTAATGGAGGCGGACACCTATTCGGCGCTAATCAAAACGATACAGCGCGATTGTCGCGTGCTGGAGAGTTTCAAAATTATGGACTACAGTTTACTGGTTGGCGTGCACAATTTGGATCAAGCACAGCGAGAGAAATCGGTAGGTGTTCTAGTATTAGTAATAGTATTACGGTATGCTGTATTTTGTTTATTGTAGGAGAAGCGATCGCAAGATAATTTAGACGATGTACCTGAAGAAGGCGGCGATGCCACCAGCGATCCGTCGGGGGCGATGCTGCACCATGAACGCGATCGCGAGAAGGAGGATCGTATCGGTGCTGCGGCAGCGGCGTTGAATCGCAGCCGGTCAATCAATCGGCAGAAATTAGTCGCTCATTCAACTGCCATGGAGAGTATACAGGCGGAATCCGAGCCGATTGACGAAGAGGATGATGTACCGTACGTATTGTCACTTGTTATCTCATTACAAATTTTAATTTAACCCTCTCACGCCTGAATATAAATTTTATGGAAACAGATAAAAGGCGTTAACACTTATGGAGTGAGTGCGTCATCAAACAATTTTTATTCTCATCGAATAAAAATTGTTTAGTGATAAACATGACAAAAACAGCTTCAATCAATTGTAGGAATGCCTAAGAGATGTATTCTTATTTGTGATGACGTATGCTATAATAGCCTATTTTTTGAACTTAAAATAACTCCCAGCAGCAGTGAAAGGGTTAAGCACTAAGAATTATTTGTATGATCTCTTTTTGTTTGAAAAATGTTAGAATAAATTTTGACGGTGCTTGGAAACCTATCAAGCGTCATCTAATTTATCCTAAAAATGTTCTAAAGCAACACAACTCTTTAATTATTCTTTTTGTTTGTTTTAGACCGGGCGGCATTCCTGCGCGAAACGCAAAAGGCGAACGATTACTTTTGTACATTGGTATTATAGATATTTTACAAAGTTATAGACTTAGAAAAAAGCTGGAACACTCTTGGAAATCGCTGATTCACGACGGGGTAATCTATTACTAAACAATTTTATTTTACCTATGTTATAATAATACTAAATATATCATTTTTTTGCTTTTAGGATACCGTTTCGGTGCATCGACCGAGCTTTTACGCTCAACGATTTCAAAACTTTATGGCTGAGAAAGTATTTAAGAAAATTCCATCACGTAAGTATTTGCTTTATAATAATTACTCTGCCGCCCCAGCAACAAAACGAAAACAAAAAATGATTATTAATCCGCATCGACTTGGGCATGCGGCGAGGCGGCGAAAAACTTGTTGATGTTTTTCTCTCTCGTCCATTACCATTGAATATAAATAAAATAAGTTGTAATTAATCTATGTAATATATACTATGTATATATACAAAAAAATGATGAAAATACGAGAAGGATGAGGAGGATTGTGGGGTTTTCTATGTGATGACACGAACTATGTGTTAACTGTGTATATTATCAATGTCTTGTTTTTAATTATTAAGCTAGGAAATGTATTACCTACTATTACTATGATTTCAACCAAAAACCACCACCCTCAGAGTATACGTCCCCTTAACACCCCCCGCCAAACCCCCGCCCTATTAATTAATACAAAAAAAGAGATCCTCTGCTATGTGAATGTTAATTAACCAAAATTCGATGTTTGATGATGATTTGATGATGATGATTAATTGATTAATATTATTGGTTGATCAACATTGTGTAGTAGCCTCTATATATTGTTATGTAGTTTCTTATGAATTCTATCTATCATGTGTGTGTTGTTTCAATGCTTCATTGTAGTGGATTTGCCCGAAGTTAAAGGCAACCATCGCAAATTCCGCACATTGGTTACAAGCTACATAGGTAACAATTTTACAAACACTTTATTTTTACTTTTCTTTTTTTTATAATAATAACCATCAACGTCTTTTAATTTCTTTTCTTTCACTTGTAAATTTGTTTGTGCCAACGAAAAGACAATGCTTTTAGTTTTTAATTAAAACGTAATAATATTATAATAATAATGTTAAGCACACATCATAGGGTGGCAGATTTTTAATTTTTTTTACCGATTTTTGGGCGCGCAAAATTTGACTTATTCTTTTTAAATTGTGCAGGAAGTACTGGGATGTGAAAACCCGTCTTGAATCTGCTGCCGCGGCGGATCGTGTGTTTTTATTATTCTAATTTGTTATTGATGTGTTTTGGCAAAATGTACTTGAAATGTTTTGTGTGATAGATCCTAATCGTACTCGTAATCGTACTATACTAGCTAGCTAGCTGCTTGATTATCATCTATTTAGTTATAGTAGAATCTACTACTAGTTATCTTGCGCGCGCTAAAAATTTCAGGTTTCTTAGCGATTTAATATTATTATTATTTACCTAGAGAAAAGACAAAACCGTCAACTTTTATAATTTATTTATTTTTAGTTTGGTGTTTTGCACAAAACATTCTAATATTTTGTTAATAAGCGCATCGCATATTTAATTAATTAATAATTATATTTATTTACTTTAAACTTTAAACTTCTCTCTAACAACGACGATGCTTTTGTGTGTGATAACAATATATTTGCACTTTTTCTACTACTCTACTACTACATTCCAATAAAAAATTGCAAAAAAGCAGGTATTGTAAAATATGTGCTCGAAACTACTAAACCAACTGTGTCTTGTTAAATGTTTGGGCTTTATACGCACCATTGTACGAAGTGTGGAGTTTATTGAAAGGCGTGCTTTGGAAAATATAATTTATGCAGCAATCTTATTCACTGTTTCTCACTAAGGTATCTTTTCTAAATCAAATACGCAACAAAGAAGGTGATAAAGATGAAATTTACGTTTTAAAGAAACACTGATCCAATTTATATACTGAAATGTCAAAATGTGTTAATTAATAGCTGAAATTGCTTTTGCTGCTACAGATATCTGGGATACTTTTAAAAATGTTTTAGTTACTTTTTAGTGTATTGCATGATTCATAAACATTTTTGCGCGTTATTTTCTCTTTGATGACGAATTTTAGTATTATTTCTATCAAAATATTCTAAAATTTTTATCAGAATTGTAATTCCGCTAAATAACACCAATCAAAAAATATTATAAATTAAGTTGCATTTGTTATATTTTCCGATGTATATGCACTCACTCACCTTTAAATGAATTTCGTCACCGTACATTCTCTATAAATGTGTGATTACAAAAGCTAATTTGTTGTCGTGTCTTACTTTACTTACTTTTTTTATTATTCAAAAACAAAAAAAGAACGAAAATCACTGACTCTGTGTTTATGCAAATATTTGTTGTTGTTGTTGTTGGTTGACTTTTAATTTTTTTCTAAATGTTTTTTTATATTCTTTACTATTACTGATTTGTCTGATTTTTGATGTAGTTTTTTCTCATGTTACAGCATTAAAACACTCACCATCGAAGCGAAAATCGTTATCGAGACCGTTGCGAGCGCACGAAGAGATTGATAATAATAGTAAGTTGAATTTTCTTGTTGTTGTTGAATTTTTCAGCGCTTTCACTATCTCCATCTTCATATTTCTAGCTTCTTTTATTTATTATTTAGTTTTTTCTGTTTATTTATTTATTTATTTATTGATTTATTTATTTTGTTTTAATTATAATTTTGTGCTAATAATATTATGTTGGTGTTGGTGGTGGTATAGCTTCATCGCAAGTAAATTCTAATCAGCAAAATGGAAGCAAGTCTGGTAAGTGTGCGCTTATTATAAAATTGAACCATTTTTTTTTAATTTTCATTCTTCTTTATTTTTCTATTTTGGTTGGTTTCTTCATTATTATTTTTTATTATTAACATTCTTAAGTTGCCTGTAGTTTTTCATCAATTTCGTATTGTGCGGCGCTTGGAAAACAAAAAGAAATGATTTATTTCTCGCTTTTGAAGTTAGTTAGTTAGTTTTATATCATCGCTGATGATTGAGATTTTCATTTTGATTGTGTGTTTTTTTCTTTCTTTCAACAGCAAGTCCCACCGAAACTCTTCCTCTAAAAACCTCCCCACCCGCCGCCGCTACCCAACATCATCATCACCATCATACCTCTACCACAACACCGCCAAATCACAACCATACCGCCAGCATCACTAACAATACCTATACCTATACCTCGTCTTCTTCCACTGCGGCGGCGGCGGCGGCGGCTGGTGCTGCCGTCGCCGCCGGTAATGTCGGTGGTACGGCGGCTCCCATAGCCGCCTCGCTCACATCGCCGCCGGCCTCGGCCGCCGCCTATCCAGCGGTGCTGGTCGGCCGGCCGACGGTCGAACAGAAGCCGAAAATCCCGCCACCCGTCCCGCCGCGCGGCACACCGAAAAACAAACGAGGTGGTGGCATTGGGGGTGGCAGCAAAGGTGCGCAGACGCATGACGATTTCATTACGATTATAATGCATGCACATGATACTACTACTACTACTACCTCTTCTTCTTCTTCTACTACTATTACTACTACTACAACGCCTTATTCTATTGCCGCTGCTAATGCTTCTTTAATCACAAAAAGCTATTACCACAACACGTACTATTGCTAATAATTATGACAAAGCTTTGGCCGCCGCTCGCCGCAGCATGCGCTAACATTATTTATATTGTACACACCTCATTGCTCAATTCGTTTTAATTATCACACATACAGGATGCGGGTTTATAGCAGTGGGTTCCAAATTGTGCGGTATACCTCCCTGGGGAGGCATAAGATTATTGTTTTTGAAATACTTTAGAAATTAGTAAAAAATCAGAGCAAAATTCAAACCTGTTGCTTCATTTCATTCTGTAAACAATGAAATGATTGAATTTTATTTGATTTTCCCTGATTCCTACGGCATTTTCAATTCCATTCAATATTTATGAAATCAAGTTGTGATTGGAAGCCACTGTTGTTGTAGAGAGTTACTCTAGTGCCGCTGTTGCTGTATATAATTCCATCTGCGCGATTTTACTCTACTTCTCTTTCGATTTTTGTTTTTTTATTTGGGCCACAACCCGCTACGCTGGCTGCTGCTTGAGACAGCAAGTTTGCTCGCCGAATTTTTCTTTATTTTTCTCATACATATGTACATTTGATACACGAGGCGCTATTTTAATTGTGTTTCTCTATTTTATTTTATTTTTTCTTAATTCTTTTAGCAGGTCCTATAATTTATTGGAATATACCAAGCAGATATAACAACAACAACAGTTACGTAAACGTGTGTTGTTAATTTTGCTTTTTACTCCTTTTTGTGATTTACAACAACAAATTAAAAAAGGAAATGAAACAACAAAGCACAAACACAAACTATGTTTTGTTGTGTTGGTTTTTCATGTTTGTAGTGTGGTGTTGTTGTTTTATTCAAATCATTTACTATCTTGTAAAATTAACACACAGCGCGAGATAGCCAAATCAAAAATACCAAAACTATTACTTATACTACTTACTACTATTTTGTACTATTTGATTATTATCATCTATTGTATTATATAGATTAGGTAGATGTGTGTGCGTGTGCGCCAGTGTGTATTTGGGGGCTGTATGTGTGTGATTTTGTACTATACCACACATTCGGGGCTAGATGGAGATGCTTTAGTAAATGCGCGCGCTATTTCGCAGGTGTAGTTCCAAGCTGCTGTAGCACACCGCCACCCACCTTTGAAGAGGTGCTTGAGTTACGCGGTGCGAACACGACGACGACGACAGTACCCGCTGGTTCACTCGACTCCAACAACGTCACGCCGCCTTCGCGGATGCGAGCGCGCCCGGTCGCCTCGCACCACATTACCACTACCACCACCACCGTTAAGAACTATCATCAGCGGGAGGATGCCGTAAGGTAGGTGGAAAATCTCACACACACAAATACATGGGTGGTCTGATAAGTTTCCAACTTTTTGGCTGATTTGTGACACCTTTTTCGTGGTTTTTGAAAACTTTTTTGCGCCTTTTTTGTACTCTTTTATAACTTTTCGCAAAAAGCACAAAAGCAGATATAACTATAGAAAAAAAGCAAGAAAAATGCAAATATGTTAAGAAAACGTTATTTCACTTTCCACTAGTCGACGACAAATTCAGGATTGTTGCTGCGAAACTGAATGAATTGGGCTGCAAACGATTATTTTCTTTTGCGTACTTTTCAAACCACCCTCGTATTAAACAGAATGATTGGATGATGATGATGATGAGAAAAAATTAATGTTTTTTTAGCATAACGGATATACGATTGGAGTCTCGCGCCGAAAACAACAAGTCGTCGTTGAGCGTCGAATCAGGCGGCAGTTCGGGGACTGGCGGCCATTCGCGCAGCGGTGGCGGTCTCGCTTGGACACCGCCGGCGTCCGTAGAGGGCTCAACGCCGACGTGGACGGAGGGCACACCGTCGTTTACCGAATCTTCCAGCAGTGGTGATATGGGTAAGTGTGTGTTGTGCCATCATAAATCTCCACTATACCTACCTACCACACACTACTTTTGCATGTGTATTGTCAAGAAAGCAAAACAAAAACAAACAACAAAAAACCAAAATCTTTGTTTTGTTTTATTGAATTTACCTTGTTGATTGTACATCTTCCGTTCCGTTATGAATTTTGTTCCCAGATGATTGTGGAATTGGCGGCTACGAATAATTTCTCTATGCGTTATGCGCTTTTTTCCTCGAAATATCCTCCAATTTTCTACTAATGTGCTTAATGATGATGAAATTATTCGTAGTTGTCGAATTTAGATTAGTGATTATTGATTATAATGCACTTTTATTGCACCCCTTATTTCTCTTGGCGCTCTTTTTTTTTCTTCGTCTTCCTTTTTTTGCTCTTAACTACTATTACTACTACTACTACTACTTTAAGTGTGTTTTGTGTGATACAAAACTACCACTACTTCTCGCACCAATTGATTGCCACCACGTCAAATCAATCCCTATTTAATGTCGACGACAAATTTGTTGAATTTTTTTTTCTCATAAAATCTCACCTCCACCCCCTTTCGCGGTAGAACACAGCAAACATCTTTTTACCGCAGTTTTTTTGTCGTTTTTTTAGTTTGCTATGTGTAATTGTTGTTGAATAATAATAATTGAACTCTAAAATATATGATATATAATCAATAACTACTAATCTAAATTATTTATCCACACGACCGATTCATACATTTTAAAAAAATGTGTTTAAAAGTAACGTGTATGAATGCGATGATATCACACGACACACATTCCATTCAATTGATAATAAAAAAAACAAATAAAATATTGTTAAAGAATATATAAATTAGATGAAAAGATCTCTAGGATGTCCAACAACGCCGCTTCGACAAGGATCAAACACTTCCACCACCACATCAACACACCAACAACACACGAAGAAAACGGTTGAACATGCGATCAATTGTCTAACAACTGAAATGGTGAGTACAAGTCTCCACACTTGAATCTAATAGTTATAATAATAAAATTAATAATAATCATAATAATAATTTGCATACATATACACTACGCATTTATACGTATAATAATAATAATAATATTGTTTGTTGTTTGCTGCACTAACGCCCGAGATTGCACCAAACTTTTAATCCTAGGTTGACCCTAGATTATTATAAACCAGGCTTAAAAAAATTTTCGAGGATTAAACTTGAAAACAAAAAGTCAGTCATATCATACGTTATAGCATTCATAATTTTTGTGATGCATTTTGTTCCAGGATTATCCTAGTTTGGTGCAATCGAGCGTAAAAATATATCGATCTGAAATGATATACTAATACAATATTATGTAGTATAGAGGAGGAGGAGGAGGAGGAGAAAATGTTGAAAGTATGCAAAAATATATACGTACAGTATGTAGGTGTATGTAGAGGAATGTTCTTCTTGCACAATACTTACAACAACAACCACATTAGATTGGTGTTTATGTAATTTATTTCATTTCATGCATTGACCACCATCATTTATTATTAGGCCATCACTTCAAAATCTAGCAAAAGGCGTCATCATTGTGTGTTGTGATATATTGGCACAAGAAGGCTTGACAAATAAATTTTGTTTGGCGAGCGCGGTTACTTAATATTTGTAGACAAGACGTTTATTTTTTTGGTCTTAGCGCTTCCTCCTCCTCATCGCTCTATATCGGTGTTTCTCAAGCGAAGGTCCGTAAGATACGTGTAAGGCTGAGAACATAGTGAGATGTCAATTATCGAGCACGGAAATTCTGGTAGGTAATAGGGGTAGTTAGAATTGTGCTCGGCATTAAGGCTCACGATAAGCTTGAGGTACTCCAAAGCTGACTTAAAACTGAGAACAACTCTAGTTACCTCTACTACCTACCAGAACTTCCGTGCTCGATGCTTGTCGTCTCACTATGTTCTTAGCCTAATATTACTAATACAGGTTCGCAGAAAATATGCTTATGTGTTTGCCTGTAGTACGCGAATAAGAAAAGGCTGAGAAACATCACTGCTCTAAATGCATATGATAAAATGCGTGATGATGCTGCTGCTGATGCGTGTTGTGCGTGTGTATGTATGTATTTCGATGCTCGCAGCAAAGCGACAACGACGACGAAACTTGACTGCATGCATGCTACATCTTGGAGTGTATGCCTAATAATGATTCTAGTTGGTTAAGAATCACGGGTTGTTTTTAATTTATTACTGATATTATTTCATTCATTTCAATTATTCTTAACGGCACAACACATACGTTAGATTTGATGCACCACCACCACCAAGAATTGTAGATAGTGCAGCAGTCGCGGTTGCGCTAGCTGATGACGTCACAGGGAGACCCAGCGCAAATGCGATTATTGCGCCATCTACACTTTTTGCACCACCACACGGGGAGTTTATGTATATTTTTTGTTGTAAATGATATATTTTCGCATTCGTAATTATCTACTACATATTATGCTTTTTGTGGTGTTGGTGGGTAATAATTTTGTGTTGCCAATTTTGAAATAATCTTTTCGTATTATGATTATTTAATTTATTAACTCGACATGTGTGCGTGTATGTAACTAAAAGATACTACATCATCAACATCAATGTAAAGAAAAACTAATTATATATTTATGTTTGTGTGCGCGTTTGGGCGTGTGTATGTGTGTGTGTACGTGTGTGTATTTCACACATGTGATCAAATTCGATTAATTTATGTATTATAATTGAATATAAGAAAGAAAATGTTATGCGATATTTTTTTTTCATTTTTTCATTTTGCTTCACATGCTTGCTTTTTGATTGGACCCGTACGTAGGAGCAACTGAAGAAGCAAGTAGATAAAGACTACTATTAAAAAATAATGACATTTTTTCTTTGATTTTTTTCTTTTGTTATGACTCTAAACTAATTAATTAATATTAGATAATCAATGTCCCATATTATTATGTTTCGTATGTTTAAATGCTTCAAAAAAAAATACTAACAAATGTAACTATAATAATAATAATTGCATTCGTATTCAGCAATAATATTACCATCAAACACTATAATTATGATTTACAATGAAACAAAATAATAATAATATTAATATTTATGTGATTTATTTTATTATATATTTCGTGCCCTTAATTTTTATCATGAAAATGAAAGTCTAAAGATAAGATTCTCTAGCTGTTAGTAAATATAATATAATCAACAATCAAATATCATAATCAACGAATATAATTTTACTAATATTTAATTTATCTTTTTAAATTTTCGTTCAATGTGTTGTTGTTGTAAAGCAGACAGTTGATTTGTGAGAGAGTTTTTGCATTTTTTTTTCTTTTTCAGTTTGATTGATTGGGAATGCTGCAAGCGTGATGACTAATAATTATATATATATATATATATATAACTCTTAATATATATTATCTCTATTATTAATTTACATATTATGTAATTATTTATTAATTTTTTTCAGACTGTGGAAAGAGTTTATTATATGGATTGGTAGTAGAATATAATAATTCATAAATGAACTGTCTACTTTATCTCAATTAATTAATTATTGTTTATATCTATATTACTATATGTATATATACATATATAAATTGATATATATGTGTATATATATATGTTTATCATTCCATTTAAACAAAGCGAAGAAAGAGAGAAATAAAAGGGGGAAGGGGAGGGATAATTGTGTTAGTAGCAGCAGCAGCAGCGAAATTGTTATGCCACGCCGTTTGCACATCATTTAATAATTTGTTTTCTTTCTCGATTATTATTATTCAATTGATATTGTTTAGAATTTAGAAGAATAAATTCATAATAAATAAATACGTAAATATTTAATTTCGATGATGATTTATCTTCGCGCCTGATGATAATGATGATGATGACGATAATGATGTGTGTAGCACTTGGTAGAACAATTAGTTGAAATATTTTTTATATATCTAATGATTGAATAGTTTTTTTATAATACATTAGTGATTAAATAATAATATTAATAATAACTTGTATAAAATTTACAATTTTTAATTGATTGATGATTACCGTAGAGAGAGCGGTGTTTGTAATTGCAAATAATGTTATATATATATTATACATATTGTAAATTTCTCTTCATTTAGTACCTAATTGTAAAGAAAAAAACAAAAAGAAAAAGTAATGGTTTCATACTACTACTAACTACTACCTACTAATTAGTAAAACAGTATTAGACTAATAATTAATAATATAAATATATTATATATGTAATAATTGATGAGATTTAGTTAGATGTGTATGATGTGTATGTTGGGGGGTGGGCGATTTGTGATTTTTTATATATAATTAGTTAAATGAAATTATCACAATAATAATTATCTATATACCTACCTACAGTGTGCATTTCATTTAATGGTATATGTAGGAAAATATACATGGATGGGTGTGGGCTACCGTAAACCACCACCAGCAATTTTTATTATTTCTCTATATCTAGTATAATTTTTAGTGATGACCACTAATACATACTGCACGAATTCGATTTTTATTTTTCTTGTTTTTGGTAAACAATAATGCCACGGTGGGAGGTGCAAATATAACAAAATAGAAAAAATTCTAAAATTTTTTCCCGTGTGTATATCATTGAATGAATTACTACATAGCACACTGTGTAGAGGATATAATGTACAGAGCTTTTCATTCAAAGCTATGTATACATGATAGGAGGAGATATTCCCCCAATCATTCCTCTCAACCAACTTCTCCACATTTCTCGCCATCTCATAATTTCCTCTCATATCTCTCTTAATTTCTCTCTCTCTACTAATAAATGAGAAATAATGAGGGGTTGTTGGTAGAGGAATGAGAGGAAATTAAAAGTGTGAGGAATATTTCCTATAATATGTATTATATCTTTGAATGAAACACACTGTACATGTATATATATTGAATATCATTATAAAAATAAAAAAAAGAACTATACATTGCAATATATTTATGACTGAAAAATACACATTATTTATTATATGTAATTATCTTGTTATACAACATATTGTCTCTGTGAAATAATGCGCGCGCTGTTTTTTCTATAATGTGGATATGATGTGTGTATAATAATTGAAATATTGTTAATTGTGTGTGTGTACTTGTAATAATAGCGCTAAAATTGAAACACATTGTTGAATTATCATTATTAAAAAAAAAAAGAGATAGATGACACACACGCAAGTATGTAATATTATTTATAGTATATATTGTTAAGCAAATTTTATTCAATATTCTAATTGTGCGCAGAAAAATAATTTTAATTTTTTTTTTAAATTAATGTATAAAATGAAAATGATCGAAAAAAAAAATAATGAAAAAAAAAACAAAAAACGTGTAAAATTGTTTCCATTTTTACTACTTACTCTCAGGAGATGAAGGTACACATTTGTAATAATTATTGGTGTGCTTTTTTACCACTACAATGCGATAAATTTAATCCATTTTTTTGCGCTTTAAATATTTTTTATATATTTATGACATAGATAAAATAAAAATAAAAAAAGATCTACAATTGCGCCGAATGTTGTCGATTATCTCTTTCTGTGTTGTTGTGTGTGTTGTTGGCGAACGTCGTCGTGGTGACATTAAACATTTTCAACAGCGAATCTTGCTTTTTTTGTTTATGTTGTGCCGCCGTTTTGTTGTTTGTGTTGTTGTTTTATTCTCTCTGTTTGATTTTTGTTTTCTTTTTGGTCTTAGTACACATTCTAGCGCGCATCGTCTGAAGTATCTGAGATATGTGAAATTGAGAGAGAGAGAGAGAAAGGGGGTAATGTTTTTTTTGTACATACTTTATTTAATTAATGGCATGTGTTGATTAAAATTTCTCTATCAGAATGTTTCGGGGTTCTTACGTTGTGTTATACATTTGTTCTTAAACCGCATGATGATGATGATGATGATGATTGCAGGTGTATGACACAGAATTTCTTTTTGTTTATTATTTATTTAACTTGTAAAAAACTTTTTCCAACTTTTGTATATTTGGTTTAGGTTTTTTTTTAAACTTTATATAGACTAACGCTTTTCTACTACTTTATTATTATCTACTACTATTCCTACCCACCCCACCTACTAATTGATATATTAATTATTATTATTATGATTTATTTCGTTTATTATTATAGAGATATTACAGTTTATTTATTTCGCCAGCATTAATTAAATAATGTCTTGTTTATTTTTTTTTAGACTCATCTGTGAGAAACGTGCGACGACTTTAATTGCACACACTAGGTAAAAATATGTAATAAGTACACACGGGGTGGGCGAGGGGCGATTGGGGCGGGTGGGGAATAAGAGAGGTAAGTAAGTGTAAAAATGAATATTGTATATATGGAAAGGAAAGCATCCCTCTGTCTCTCTCTCACACTCGTTCTTCCCATATCTCTTATCAAAAAAGAAGAGAAATTGTGGAGGAGGTGAGGGAGAGAGAGAAAGAGAGAGAAATTGATTTGATTTGATTAATATATAATAAATATATAGTAATCAATTGTGTGTGTATCAGGCGGGGAGTTTTATGCCAAATATGTATGTATCAATTACATTTTGTATACATACATACATAGATAGAATAATGGCGCTGGAAGGAAGAGATGCGGTGATTCCTGTCTGCTTCGCTTTTCATTCCAGTCGCGCGCGAAGTATACATACATATATTGAACAACAGTGATATTTTTTTTAATATATAAGTTTAATTGTAATTATTATTAATACCCAAAAAAAGACATGATGATTGTTGGATTTACTATTGATTAATATTATTATTTATGTTTTTTTCTGCTTCATTTTGTACCAAAGATATCCAATGTAATTCTTTTTCTTTACAAAAAGAATTATGTGTAATTATATATGATATTTATATATACATACATACAATGATGATAGTAAATTAATATTTATTAATTAAATATTAAAATTTACTAGTTACTGTGTAAAAATTAATGAATTAAAGAAATTAATTCCTCCTACTATTATAATATAATAGATATTATATTAAGAAAAAAAAAATGAAAATATACTACTGGAGATGATCAATAATTAATTGTATAAATTCATATACTTCATATATCCCTTATTCCTCTCTTAATTTCCTTCCCTCACACCTCTCTGCCGATTCCCTAATTTCTCCTCTTCTCTCCTTCTGTATTAAAGAATGAGGAATGAGGTGAAGTTTGCAGAAGAATGAGGGAAGAAAATTAAGAGAGAGAAATTGGGGGGAATTCAGGGGAATACATATATTTTTTAATCATCAATATTTATTTACTTTTGTGTGTCGTGTTCATCATTCATTATTGTTGAGTTGATTGTGTGTGTGTTGACGTAACATATAACAAACAAAAATAGTATTCTAAAGAGTATTATTATTATTCCTAAAAATATTTTATTAATTATTATTATTTATATTTAAATTAATATATAATTTAAGCAAAAATACTCGACCCGGAAAAATCCACAAATACACCGCCACACACACAATACAGTGATTTTTTGTCACTTCTACTACTACTAGATTCTAAATACTAAAATAAATTCTCTCTTTAGAGAAGAATATGAAATAAATGATTATGATGAGAAAGAATCCAGGTATTTCATTTTTCCTCATTAGGGGTATGCGAGATATAAAGTACACATAGGAAATAAACCTTCATTCCTCTCCTAATTTCCCACTTAACCTATGGGTAGCTCTGTGACGTCACAAGGAGACCTATTTACCAATTGAGTGACACCAAAACGCGATGTAATCCGAAGTGGAACACGACTAAACCTCGGCTTCAATTGATTAGTAGGTTGAAATATATGAGTGGGTCTCGCTGTAACGTCATCCATCCCTTAGCGCAACCGCCACCGCTGCGCTATTTTCAATTCTTCCCATTTGATTTTTCTGAAATCTGAAATAAATGTATCAATGCAGTTACAGTTCTACAATCGAAGACACATTTCCTTCATCGAGAGTTTGAATTTTCCAACCGATAAGAGAAAATTTAAATTAATATAGTTTGAACTATTTTTCCCAAATAAATTATTAGCGACGTGAACAGCAGATTTGTTTCGGGTGCTAGATTTGCATCCATGCTTACGGACAATGTAGACAAAACATCAACATTTTTATTGATCAATACAGAATTGGTTTACTTACATCCTTTTATGCGTGAAACAATATTCTAACCTCAAATATTTGTGTAAATGGTGTTGCCTACAACAGCATTGCGAACGTTGTAAAGTATTTCGTCGTTGGCAAGAAGGTGGTGGAGGAAGTAGAAAGTCCCACATGAAAACATGTGAATAAAAATATAATTCAAAAACAGTTTTAAACAAAATACGCGCAAGACAAAGCGAACAACGAACGAACGCATCGGTACGCGTAGTGGCTTAGTAGTATACACGCGTGGTATTCCGTGCGATGATAAAAACGTGCGTTTTGTAAATAAAAACAATGTGTAGCACAAAATGCAATCATGTAAAATCTATACTACTAAACGCTGTTGTGAATCACCTTGAAGTTTGCGCATAAATCAAGCAACAACAATCGCACGTTATATTTTCGCGACGAAAACAACGAACGATTTTTCCCAATCGAACGAGATATACCAACAACAACGATGCGCCCGCGAGACAATTGAACACTATGTGATTTATCTTTTTGGTGAGAGATTCCCTCTGTGATTATTCGCGAGATGAAACATGCTGCGAGGATTATGGCATTGATTGAAAATTGTTTTTGTTGTGGATTAGCGATCGCTGGTGGATTTTTAGCCGTCTACCTATTGGTAAGTACCCATACTAAGCATTTGCCAAAAACAACTAAAATCCAAACAATAGAATATATAAGATTGTTGCTGTGGGAAATAAAACAATTGCCCGCGCGCACGATAATTTCCCAAAACCGTCGTCGTTTTGTGCGCGCGGCGACAATCTAACAACATGTAACAATTGTATGTGTGTGTGTGTGGAATGAAAATAATTCAACTTTAATAAATTACAAGTTTGTGCTAGCTAGTTGCATCAAGCAGCCGTGCTATGAAACGGGCGAAACGAAAATGAATAATAATAATAATAAAAAAAAATTAAATCACTTTCACCGTTCGTAATTTTAAAAACAAGGTTTGGCGTTTTCAAGGATCATTTTTGCGCTCGAAATGTTTCTTATTCATTCGAAAACAATAAATTATGAACGCGAAGAATTTCATTAAGGGGCCACCGCGCTGTACAAATTAATTCGCACTTATTTTTTCATATTTATCTCTCTTGTCTTCATACATGATAGTTTATATTTAAAAGTTCTTTTATCCTTAAATATAAACAAATATGTATTATTTTTGAATTTTGTAAAAATTATGTAAAGTTGTTTCTGAATAATTGTGTACGTGTATATGTGTATTGGGGGGCGCTACTCCTCAACGCAAACAATTAATTGCCGTAATAAATTTACGCAAACGTTTTACTAGTTGCATAAAAAACGCTATACCTAATTGTTTAAATTTTTGCGAGAACAAAGCGAATAATGAAATGCGGGTATATATATATTTATATCTATGTGTGGATGCATTGTTTTCCGCTGCGCGTATTTTTTTCTCCTTTTTTGAAAATATACGTGTATGTGCAGAAATGAGGAATTGCAGTTAGATTCACTTGTAGGCAATTAGGTTTCGTGCATGATGATTTTGCTTCAAGGATTTTCTATCTTATAAATTCTAATTTAATCATCTCTCACATGATTATTGTATAATAAAAATTACGCGTTTTATTATTATTAATAACAATTACGGTGCTATTAATAAATATTACCATTTTGCGATTTTGTTTTTATTATTACATGATTCAATAGCTAGCTCATCTATCTACTAGTACAAGGGGAATGATGTTGATGATGTTATTATACGTATCATCACCCTGTATACAGCACATTTTACTCAAAGGGGTATACATGGAAAGAAAATATAAATATTGACGAGTCCCTTGACACCGTACTGATTTTCCATCAACTTTTTATTTCATTTTCAAGCAATTTTGATGAAGATACTTTGATTTGATAGATCCATCTAAAATTTTATATTTAACAAATACTTTCCTATGTATACTTTTGAATTAAATGTAATTTATTAGGCGCATTATTATTATTATTATTTTTTTAAACAAGCCCGTAATTATTTGTTAATTACTGACCAACAATCAAGTGGAAATTAAATATGAATTACGTACATCTATATATTATATTGTGATTGTGATGAATTAAGTTTCACTCGATTTAATAACAATATTTATTAACATAACTAGTAATTTGATTGCAGTTCTAATACGTATCGATTCAATTATCAGCGCCGATTGTTTTTATTATTAATATAAAATAATAAAATAATGTTAAGTAGAGCAGACGTTGAAAATGATTAACGACGTTCAACCGGTCGTGCTAATATACATAATTTTGTTAAATTACACTCATTTGTTCTCGATTTATTCATATAAATAAATATTGCATTGATTTCATATTAAACTATTTTGTTATCACGTATGTACCTATATTTTTGTTCAATTTAACTGTTTTACCAAATAGTTTTCGGTTGGTGTTTATTAGAAAACTAAAATTTTCCATAAGAATATTATTTACCATAATATTTAATTGAGACGATTGCTTGATTTTTTCAATTTTGTTTTTATTATTTTAATAATGCTGCAATATATTACTATTTTAACAAATAATTGTGCATTTTCTAACATGACTTGCGATTTTGCCATTTTTTCCAATTAAAATGAAATTTTACTGTGATATGTAAACACAATCATTTCTATGGAATTTATTTATTTTTTTTTTAATAAAAAAAGATTATCTAATCTTCAGGTAAAGAAATTTTAATTTTAATATAAATAAACGCGATTTTGCCATCGTATTTTAATATTTTATTGTTCACAACTTTGTTTATTTTATTAAAGTTGTGCACGAAAAAATAATAAAAATGCATATGTACATATTATTATTTATTTATTGTTTGTTGTCGTTGTCGTTGTCGACGACATTATTCAATTTCGAATTAATTTACAATGAAAAATGAGCAATTTGAATAATTTAAACAGCGCGTGTTTATATCTAACAATTTGTTAATGACAACATCAATTTACATTAAACGCCCAGAAAAAGAAGAAAGGGGGCGGGCAGCGCAGAATAATCTAAACATCCATCGCACTCACAATTAGCCAACACTTTCACAACGCAATAACAACAACAACGACAAAACAACGTCTTATTAAATGGGCACAAATTGTGACAAATTACATAATCGACGAAATCAGCGACATTTCATCAACGTGTCATCTCTCTGCACGAAGAAGCATGTCGTCGTCGTCGTCGTTCGGACGCGCGCGTTACGTAAACCAGGGATAAAATATGTAATGCGGCTGGAAAATTTGCATTTTGTTTTAGGATGTGCGACCCGGCACAAAATTATAATCAAATCGCACTTGTCAATCTTATTTTTTGGAAATTGTGTTTTGCAACAATAATTACGAGACTTTACATGTTTCTCAAAATAACAACGCTTTTAGTGTCGTTTCAGGGACTAATAATTTGTATGCTCTCTGTTTTTAAAACTTCGACAAGTTGAAGCAAATGAGTTGATAACAATAGGTCTAGAAAAAAAGTTGCTTTTGACTTCTCTGTGCAATGATAGAACTTATTCAGATTTTTGGCAGACTATTTAAGTTCTAACAGATACAACTATTCTTTTTTTCATTAGTTATGTACCATATAAGCGAAATCAAGAAGAAGCCGAAGACTGAAAATGTGTATTGATTGACTAGTCATGAAGAAAATGACACGATACATGTGTTAATTTTTCTTGATATATCCACACATGATTTTTTAGCGAATTTCTCGCGGATATTGTACTGGGCGTAAAAGTGCGATGATTAATTGCTCCTAATTGGTAAATCAACATGTGGGCAACTGCAGTACGTTTTCTATAATTTCATTCACTTTTTGTTGCTGGTTCTTTCACAGCCGCATAATAATCTATTCAAACCTTGTAATCGATATTGCTTTCGGAATTAATTACTATTTACTGTTAGCCTATGACAATTTCTATACGGGTCTACCACCGACTTGATTTTATTATTTTAAAAATTCAAATATTTATTGTATGGCACAATATCGTCTTAGGAGGAAATGCATTTATATTTATTATTACTATTACTACATCTAGACTAGATTTTTAATAAATTTGCGATGCGGTGAAAGTTTGCATTATTTCGATGACACTATAATTAACGAATTTAATTAATTTTCAAATAAAAAATCATCATCCATACTCTAATAATTTCGCAACACATTATGCTTTTTTAATCAACTGATCGTGTTTCATTAATTAACGATTTATTATGTAAATTGAATAAATCGATTAATTAGTTGTTGGTTAATGATATATTGCAAAGGAGTCAGCCTACCACTAGTACTTATGTGGTTTAATTAAACAATAAGCAGCGCAACAGTTCTTCTATCAGTTTGCTTTGGGGGATGGTAGAACAAAAATTAATTAAAGTAGTTAATCATGTTATTTTTGAATATTTTGAGAATTTGTTGTTAATCTGTTAATGACTTTATTATTTGAAAATAATTATCTGCATTTTTGTAAAATGTAATCATTTGCTAAATTAATTTTTTTTTATAATTTAATGCAAACGCAGTCATGGATTAAATCAACTTCGTCTAGAGTTGCTGTTGTTGTTGTTGTTGTTGTTTTTTTAATAAAATTGTAAATAGAAATTTCTATGATTGGTGAAATTTAACAATCATTATTTATATTGCAAATCGAAGATAATTAAACACAATTTGCTAGCGCCGTCCGGTAACGGAATTGATGCGTTTTTTCTATTTTATATTATTTATACATACATATCCATTCACATACAAAATGATTGTGAAATTAATGTGCGATTTGGCGCGCTTATTATTACCGCACTACACTGGAGAACTTTCTTTTCGATTCGCTTCCAATAAATCGTCGTCGCGAATAAATTTTGTTTTGTTTGGAGCAACGTCAATCATTTCGCTACGTGGAAAAACAGATGGAAACAATTCCGTATTTCTCTTATCTCGGCACTAATCTATGAGAAGTAAATGCGTGTGTGTTACATTGAAGCGTTAATTATCATAATTAATATTTATTGTTTTGTTGATTTTTTACATTCGCATTACAATGAAAATATCATTGTTAATTGTTCGTAATTAGCTATAGTAAATTATTATTGTGTTGCAATAAGAAATGGCTTTTCAATTAAATTACACCATTGCATAACATTAATCTAATAATAATCATAGTTTATTATCTATACGTATACTATATACCATATATGCAGGATTGGTGAAAATCATAACAGTATGCCTTGGCATTATTAGCAATAAATACAAAATCTGAATCAATACAAATAGAAAAAAAAAACATTAATTGATTTGTTTGTATATGTCTAACTATCCGTTTAACGTGTATGTACATTGCGAAATCATTCTTGGTTCTCATCATGAATTATCCTATTTTAGTAAATTTTTCGGCAGCTTTGTCTCGGCATGAATCCCAAACGAGTAGGAAACATAAAATAAAAAAAATAATTTCAAATATGCGTCTTGGAATTGTGATTAATATCTATTACGACATAATTATTCATGGCAAACAGTTTAATTTTAATAAAATGTATTAGTTATCATAAAAAGCTATCAAGTATAGTGAATTTTCCAACTAACCAAAGTAAACTCGAATTTCTAACCTGAAAAACATTTCATTAAATATGCAAATTGTTTTCTATCTATCTATAGGTACTATAGAAAACTTGCAATGTTTTCTAAGATAGATAAGAATCCCACCACCCAGATAACTAATAGACTCAGATGAAATGAATAAAATCAAATATTGAATCATTAATTTGACATTTTTATTTAACTACTACAATAGATACTTACCAATAACACGTTTTATTAATTCGCTTAACGTGTGTGTGTGTATGGTGGCTTATTGATATATAAATAATTCATTTGCGCGCGCTGACCTTTCGCTTGATTCCGCTTTGCGGCAAAACAATATTTTAATTCGTCAATTAATTTAAATAAGCATCGTAATAAATTGGTTAAAAAAAATGCGGCGTGTGGCGCAATCGTTGCGACATTTCCCACCTCCCAAATCGTTCATCGGTCGAGAACTTTCACAACGCAAAAATAACATTGTTGTTTGGGTGATAAAGTTTTGCGTTTAGGCGTAGTAGGTAGTAAGTAAGTAGGTATGTAGAATTTGCAACATCAGCCCGCAATCTACCAACGATGCGATGCAATGCGATGCGAACCGGTGGTCAACACATTAATCCACCACAATGACCAACTAATTGAATCGTCTTATAAGGCGCTGACGCTGACTCATGATCACCATCATCATCATCATCTTTCTTCAGCCTCTTCTTGTGTATGTGTGTGTGTGTGTGTGGAAGAATTCACTTTTCATTTCTTCGAAAATAGAAACGGTGTGGTATTTGTGTGCCACATTTCGTTTTCAATGTTTTGGACTGTGCGTTTTACTAAATTAACTAATGCTAATTTGACGCCATAATTTCTATAATTAATCGCGTTGTATAGTATTCAATTGGCAGGTTGTAATGCGGCAGTGACGCAAAGAAAAGCGATAATGTTTTAAGAAATCAACGCATCAATAGTAAATTCTTCCTTAGCGCACTGATGTAGCTTATAATTAAACGAAATTTATGCCGTTTTTTTTTTAGTGAAATTTCTAAAAATGAATCATTAGGGTAGACTAATTAATTGTGTTGTGTGATAATGATGATGAGTCACAAATTAATTTCTAGTTTATGCAAAGCAAATTTCCCATAAATAACTACACGTACTTACTTACACTATATATTTTGAGTAGTTTCTATGCAAAACAATGAATGCATGAATGAATCAAGTATGTGCCTCCTCGCCAGCTTCTAACGTGCAATAAAAAGTGATTTGTTGTCGATGTTTTTGGAAATTTTCGAAAATATTCAAAACATCAATAATAAATCTTTCAGAAATATTGTCTTTCATAACTTTTTTCACTAAAATTTCTAAAAATTAATCATTGTACAATAGATTTTCTAAATTATCGTAGACGGTGTACTTCTAAATCTTTATGTAGTTGAAATATGTCTGATATTCAAGAGTAAGAAGTCAAATAGCCGTTGAGGTGCGTAAGCTGTCAACAATTTGTGAGTAGTATGACTATTAAATAAAGTTGGAAAAGACATCGCGACCAGACGTGCAACAAAAATTAAGAACCAAGTTAATAAACCTGTATGTATGTATGTAAAACTATGAATGAATTAAAATGTTGGAGCACGTACTACTTAATAGCTATGTGATTCACGATTTAATTATTAGGAACGATGATAAAATAAATGCGCGTTGAGTCAATTTAACGGTTATTTAACCAATTTTTGTGTATGGCCTTTCTTGTAAGCCCACAATATTTTTGAAACAATCAATGTTGTACGAGAATTTGCATAAATAAATAAAAATTGTTTAGCATGTAGCAATTAGCTAAGATTAAAAAAAATTCTTAGCTCATCGTTCCCACCACATGATGAATCATCATTTACATACGTATGTAGAATATTTAAATGATATGCCTCTTTTGTCATGAACGTTTTCGCCAATCGTTGAATCACCACCAAAGAGCAATTTGTATATTCTTACAATTTACTTTAGGTTAAATGGTAAACAAGAACCGATGCTTGAAACGACGACATGCACTAGTTGCGCCTATCTACAAACAAAAACGATTAAAATGCTTCCATCTACTTTAATACGTAAGTAAGTAAGTACAAGTGGCGCGAGAGTGGCAAATGTGTTTAAATATTCTATTGTACTTCTATACAGTTAGGTGTGCATTTATCACTTTCCGTTTTCGGAAAAATTCCAATGTGTGTGCGGTCAAATTCGCATTAAATTAACACACACAAGCGTGGGGGCACACCTTTTCTTGTCTGTCTATATGTATAGTAGTCGCACAATAAACAAGATTGGTGGTTTTTTAGCTGCCGTTTTGGTATTTCTCCTATGCCAAGTTGGTTGTGTGCGAATACATTGCGCCACTTTCACATGGGGGGAATGTTGAATGCGTATATGCTGTATGGCAATTTGGACCTTTCCGGTTGCTGGCGATTTTTTTCTCCTGTTTTTCATATGGGAAATTCTTGTTGCAATGCAATGCAATTTATGATTTATGCCTCCTGCTCAAATGCTTGTGCAACACACAAACGCGTACATATTTACTTTTTCATCAAGCTTTTAACAAAAGAAATTGTTTCCATTAACAATAAAAACAAATAACAAACATCACCTTAATACCAATTCGACAACACAATGCAATAACGACAACGACAACGACGACGTTCGATCATTAAAATTAATTGAAACCCAAACGTGGTGACATAATTTGATTCAGCCGTACCGTACGTTGAACAAATTCTCAAATTCTTTTGCTTACATATACAATTCAATACGAATATATAAATACGTGTATGAAAATTGACTTATAGTTCGATTTGCATAATAAGCGCGCTTGAACGTATGAGAGAAAATCAATATTGTTGCATCATTATTCAAATATTTGAAAGCATTCATTTGAAGACAATTCAAGGTTCAACATTCATAGTTTTATTCGATGATAATTTGCTGCTTTTCCTCCTCCATCCGCATCCGCACCCGCACGTTTTCATTTCAAAAACGTTTTATTGCTCTTTTTTATACTTATGTACATACTATGTATATTTTTATGCAAAGTGACTTTTTCTAATTACTATTTTATTATTTTTCTACGTATGTGTGTATATGATGGCAGCAAGAAAGTCATTTCGATTTTGACAAATGTTGTTGAATTCTTCATGCATATTCCAACCATTTATTTACGTGTTGTGTAGATAAGTATGCATTTGAAAGCAGCAACGCATTTTTGAAATGTTGAAAATAGTTTCGCGAATTGGATCTAGACTTTTTATGTTAATCCTTTATTGTTAACTATCAATCAATAGTTGAAATTTGATTCAAAACTGAATTTTACAATAAAATCAAAGGAAAAATGTTGCTGCTATAATTTACGTAGTGAAATATATGAATTGTTTATCACATACTTGTAATATTTGATTTATCAATTGATGAATGTTATTGCATTTCGTCGGCGAATTGCCATCATCAGAACTAACTTCAAAACTATGTATTTATTTGTGAAAAATGCAATTGTTACATGAATGTATAATAGAATATTTAGTTTCGGCAACGTATTTAACGCCAAAATAACGAAAGTAAAGTGAATTAAGTTAGGCGACAATAATAGCACGCATTAAATGCGCTTAAATCGCTCATTGTCAGAGTGAGAGAAAATAGCACAATTACCACACTTGATACACACATCCATACAATGGATAGATTTTACTCACAGAGAGCGTATTATTAATTATGATCAAGTGTATATGTAGGTATGTAGGATGGTGCGCCGTCGCTATGGGTAATTATCGATGCAGCAAAGAATTGAATCCATGTGATTCATCAAAATCATCATCTTTATGCAAATCGCTGTTGTGCTAATTTTTCTTCGTTCGTGTACATACATAATACATCCATCCGCCAAACTCCAACTAATTGTGTTTGTTTTTGCATTCTAGATCACATATTTAATTGCGTTCGCATTCGAACTGTTATGGATTTTGGAGTCAGCAGTGCCATTGCCAAGTGCAGCAATCTTATTATGCGCCGGATATTTCACATTATCATTATTCGCTGCGCTACTAATTCATGGATTAGCAACGGTATGTACTTCATTTCATAATAATGCGAAGGTGATATTTTAAATTAGTTAAATATTAGTCATTCATTATTGCGCGAGCCAAAATAAACTGTTGCTTTAGATAGATGAAGCGATTGATTTATTAGGCTCTACTTTAACCACTTTTGAGTTAATACGATTAGACAAAGTTAAACATTATAATTTTATCCCAATAAAATGGAAGCGCACTTTTAATAAATATATGATACAGTGAGCATTCTATACAAGCAACTAATCTGAACCAATTTTTTCAAAAAAGTTTCTTATGTAGAAAAAGTTGCTTATATAGAAAAAAGGAGTATAAAGTCGACTTATGGATGTTGTAGCTTCTGCAGATCTCTGTCGGTGTCTTGCCATCTTGGAGTTCATTTAAAATTAATAATTTTGTTTTCAAAGAAATTGATACTCTGCCTTTCTTC
>JARJDW010015958.1:0-14163 GCA_030264715.1 Adinopsis sp. GC000173 | reverse complement strand
TCTTCAGTAAACTCGCACACACAATTTCGCGTACATCGTAATGGAAAACAGACTATGTCCTACTACTACTATACAGCATGCAAAATTGTGTTTGCAATAAAATTAAGCTGCACAGCAAATTTGATAAACGTGAATGCGCGCAAAAAATGGGTGACAAACCCTTTTTTCCAGCACAAATGACTTAAACAAACAAACAAACAAACATCGATCAATCAAGTAGATTTAAATCGAAGAGAATTGCGATTTGTTAATTTGTATTAAATCATTTCTATCATCAATTAATTGAAATTGCAATGTTGAACACGACATTTCTATTTCTTTGGGCTTGCCGAGGTATCAATCGAGTGGCGATATTGTTTTATGTAATATAATTTTTGATATTTCCAGTTTTTACAGGTAAATAAAGTATTAATCAAATGACGAACGTCGGTATTATATGTAGAGATAGTAATAGAAAATATTTATCAATAATATAATTATAACACGGCACTGATTTACGTATATGGAAAATATCACTAATCCTGCATATAATTTTTACATTTTTTAATGTGCATTAAACTTTTTTACCATCCATTAATGGAAAATATAATATTTAAAAAGCTATTTTCATTTCTTCCAGATTAGTGTGATATCAATAGAATAGTAATCTTAATTATTTATAATTAATCAAAATTAAGACATGGCAGTGGTCAACAGGTCAACCTGCATAGTAAAATACCGATAATACTGCATATACTTTTTGTGTTTTGTTAATTTGTGGTGAATTATTGTTATCGTTTATTAATTGAAATAGTAATGTTGAATAAAATATTTCCATTGCTTTAGATTTGATAAATATTTATCATTATTCAAAATTGCAAACTGGCAGAGGCCTATGTCTCTATTAAACTATTTTTATCATCAATTAATTGAAATTGGCATCTTGAACAAGATATTTCGACTTCTTCCAGCTTGTTCAAGTATCAATCGAGAGTATATAGGTATACATAATAGAAATAGTAATGGTAAATATTTATCATTAATCAAAATTACGACACGGCAGTGGTCTACGTGTAACACATATATAGTAAATATCGATAATCCTGCATATAATTCCTTCCTTTGCTGCATGAATCAGTATCGACATTCAGTTAATCATTCCCTTATCACAAATACACAATTCTGAATATGTATATATATACATATCAACATATCATATTGTCTGTATGGTAGTGTATTCTAGTTGCGCATAATGCTTTTATAATAAAAATTTGGGGAACATATGTAATTTGATAGCAAACCAAACATTAAGTTATAATCAGGTGTTAACATTATGGCAATTGATGGACTAGGCCTAATTGACTCTAATGGATTTATATGGTAATGACGATTAGTTACAAACATAATAGACAATCCATTATTACATCTATTAGTTTGCGAGTTGACAAAATATTTTCGAACGTAAACCAAACCACACTTGATGTTTACATTGTTATATACTATATAATTAGTGACTTAATAAATTTCTAATTAGAAAAAGAGGGCGCCGAGCGAGTATATGAAAATTTAACATGCGAATACATCGATTAATTAACTTTGAAGATGTTAGAACAATGTTTACTTAACAAATGTGTGTGTAATTAGTCGAAAATTTGAATTATGAGTAGGCGAATGTTTGCCGTAAAGAAATATGATGATGAGCATGTTGTTTTAGCTTTTTCGGTTGGTTTGAAAAATCAGCGGAACTACCATCATTTATTCAACAGTATCACATTAAGCCATCACAACGCAAGACCATTTTTTTTTGTTATTTAATTAATTCCCAACAGCGTGCTATGTCAGGCTTTAAAACAAAGATAAAATACGCGCCAAGTGACATTTTGCTATTTCTCTTCTGATCTACAAACATTACAAAAGTCTTACGCTTTTTTATGGTTACTATTTGCAAATGCAAATATCTCCTTTATTAATGATCCGCTGTATATTCTAGCATAGCTATTTAACTTTTTCCTACCTACCTACCTATCTACCTATCTACATTAAATAGTTTAGAGATGAATTAAAACATTAACGAAATTAATTGGTTAAGCTGAAACGGCGATACGGCTTGCATTTAAATTGAATTAAAAAATTTTCGCAAACGAAATTATTCTAGTAAATTAAAAGTTTATTAGCAAACAGCATTTGCATACAAAATTATTACGGTGGTGAATAATCAAACGCAAAAATGATATTTTCGGACAATCTCGGCGGAAAATTCACAATTGAAATTTAAAAAAATTGAATGTGTATAACAAAAAAACATAAACGAGTAGTAGTATACGATATAGAATGAAAGCACAGTGGATTTTATGTTCATCCGTGCAATTTTAAATCATGAAACGTGTAATTTGATGAACATGCATTAAATTTTTTCGGTGCGGTGTTGTGATAAATAAATAATGTCTAATATTTAAGGCAATCACCGAAATTAGCTTTTATTTTATTTTGTGTGCTGTGCTAGAAATTTTCCATTTTTATAAGTAATTAAAAAACATAAAACAACACACAGCAAACTTGGAATCAAACAGAATTATCTTATTTCCTTTCTTCTTCCGCTAAAATGACATTTCCGGCCGTTCAGCCGGAACCGGAAGCTTAGCTTCATCTTTGTCTCACCGACTAACACATTGTGTGCATTGTCCTCTTTATGAAAATCTAATATACAGCTGCAGATCTAAAATTCGTCGCTTTTTTACTGCCGCTTTACTGCTCTTACGTCTGTCGTACTTCAATTTAAGTAATTTTAGGCGCGTTCAACTTGAAGCCATTTGGTTGTTACACTTGACTGTTCCCCTCCTGTCATTTTCATTTCATTTTTATTTTTTATTATTAGCAAAAAATACTTGAAATAATTTATATTCATTTCAATAATATAAACCCCATGTGAATGTATTCTATTTTTAAATTCCACATAAAATAATTTAATTTAATTAAAAATATTTTATATAAATTATTAATTTGTATTATTAGACTAGCGAAGCGTAGAATAAAAATCAATTTTATTTTTATGCATAAACAGACAAATAAACTTTTATAATTTTTAGGCTTTGCTTGACAAAATTAAATTTACAAACAATAGTTAATTAGCAAACTATATTGAATTACTTTATACTTTAAAAACAAAACGTACTTTATTTAATTGAATTCACTGATGTGGAAGTTGTGTAAAATAAAAATCAATTTTATTTTTATGAATAAAGCCACAATATACAATTTTTAGGCGTTGCTTAACAAAATTAAATTTACAAACAAGTTTTGTTAAAACTTGTTAATTAGCAAACCACATAAATTACTTTATACTTTAAAAACAATACATAGGTATTTTATTGTATTGAATTCACTGATATGAAAGTTGTGTAAATAGAATTTAAAAATAAATGTATAAAAAATTCAATAATGTGCGAAGTAAATTGTGTTTCAAAGCTTATTTTATTTTTGATTTTGTACTAATTTAATATTATTGACAAAATGAGAATACACCACTTAGGTGACAAATAATTTGTCATTACTTCTTCCATCTTATAAGGTAGTGTTTTAATGCAGGCATATTAAAAATATGGATAATCAATATGCGAAGATATTTATGTTATTATGCACGACAATGCATTCCTGCTCTCACGTTAATTTTTATATATCGAATATTGGTAATTCATTTTATGTACGTGCCTGCTTCGAATACTACACATCACTTAAAATGAAATGACTAGTGACAAGTGACCAGTTAGTTAAATACTAATAAGTCCCCAAGAAATTCTGTTAAATTTAGAAGAAAAACTGACAGAAAATTGAATTTGACGGACATGTACTACACGAAAAGCTCACTATGGACATTTGAATGAAATTACTTTTAGCATTGCCATTAAACAAGCCTTCTAGTTTAGAAATTGTATACATATCTTGCACCTCCACCATTTATTCATAGATCAAGCGTCCCTACTTAAAGACCCTGTATTACCAACGTTAATTAAAATAGTTTTAATATCTTCCATGCAGCAAAATTTTAATTACTTATTGTGTAATCCAAAATAGCTTAATGCTGCAATCAAATTGAATGGAATGATATGAAATGTTTTGTAATTTGATTAATAGTAACGCAAATTATATTTAAATATAAGCAAGAAACTTTTCGTACCATATTTCTGTTTAGTAATTTTCGTAAATCTAAATTATCATCATTTTTACATAAATTACGTAAAATAGATTTTGATTCAAATTTCGTATGCTAAGAAACTATATCATCGCGTATAACATTATCTGTTTGTATTCATGTGAAAGCAACGCTCATAAATAATAAATAACAAAAATTAATATCCCCCAGCTGAAGTTATATATTAAATAAATACAAATGAAGCTTTGGCATGTGAAAATTTTTTAAAATATTATCTTTATCCTATATTATCATTGTAACTTTTACACAATTATAAAAATAATAATTAATTAATTACTAATATTAATATATGATCAGTAATTATTTATTATACGTAATTTAATAACCAATCATAGTGAAATTTATTATTGTTAATGAATTTATTATATTGTTGTTTTAATATCATAATTAGCAGTTGAATTTAAAAATTCGCTTATTAATTATATCGGATATGCATAAATATTTTCTATCCATACATGTATGTATGCGTGTGTAGATTAATTAAATGTTTTAATTGAAAATTGAAAAAATAGAGATGAATTAACAATGAAAATTATGATTTTACATTCCATTCTTCATTGAAACTCGGAACAAAGCGGTTTCTCTTTTTATGTCCATTTGTTCATTTAGTACCCTTTGAATTCTAATAATAAAAAAAAGAAACAAAGTTTCTTCAACCAGATTAAAATTCGTTTAGATTTTTTTTAAACAATTCTGTGTTAAATTCGTTTTATAGTCGCTTAGGTAAGAAACACGAAACGTTTAAAGTCAGTATTTGAGGTAAATCAACCAACAATAAGGTTTTAATTAGTTTTAAACTTTTCAGATTACTACCTTTATCAGTACAATCAACTTTCAAAATGAGATTTAGTAAAGTCTTAAAGTGCGTTATAGGCGAAATGAAATTACCTCAACAATTTTCTGTAAATTATACAATTAATTAATTAAAATAATATTGATTATTATCTAATAATTGAGATCAAACATAAACAATCATTACGAGATTGATATAATTTAATTGCCTTTGTATAGTAATTATCAAACCATTGTACTATGCATCCATCTCGACCCTCCAAAAACCCTTAAGGTCAAAACCGACATTTATATGACCTTTTGGCTCTTTTAATTATATAAGTGATGACTTATATCAACTTTCCTTATTGAATTAGCAACAGCACATCTACGTACCGAACGTATCCACCTACGTACGTAATTTAATAAGTTATATTCACATTACTTACAGCTTTATCAACAGGTATATCATCAAATCTTCATTTACGCTCACCTGCAAAATGAAAAATGATTAATTAATTTAATACAGCACACATAGTTAACATACTACTGTAGTAGAGAAACTTGACAGCAGCAAAAATATGTAATTATTAATATGAAATTAAGCGCTCTCCTATTCAAACTCTCACATATAATCTCTAGTCAAAATAATAATGTCCTTTAACAACTATTTCAAACTAATTAACAGAACGAATTATAAATCTACTGCTTCAAAACGTAATTTAATTACATAAATGTCATTTTTACTTTCTCGGTAGGTATATAAAAAACGTTCGAATGAAAAATGTCTATACCTCTACCGACTAATTAAATTGATTGCATTGCCAATAAGATTAAGTCAAACAGTATTAGATAAATTTATAGCTTTTTAACACTCTCCAATCCGAAGGTAGTAAATATTAAACAGACATTAAATATTGAACGGGTGGAACAGTGCAACTGAAACAGCGAATTTTCACACTTGGAATTACCAGTTGCATCTCTTAAAAAACGGATTACAATTTTACTGTTTAATACAAATTTTCAGTGATAAATATGTTTTTTAATTATTATTAGACTCTTTTTCGTGGAATTAGCAATAGGTATAAGAATATATTATCACCACAATGAGATCACAATTAAATATTAAGCAGGCATTAAATATTGAATGAATGGAACAGTGCAACTGGAACAACGAATTTTAAGCCTTACACATAGTTATCAGTTGTATCTCTGAAAAAATGTAAGCATTTACTATTTAATACAAATTCTTAGAGGTAAATATGTCTTTTAATTATTACAGTTATTACTAATTAGACTATTTTTCTTGGAACTTGCTATAGATATAAGAATATATTAGCTCCACGATGAAATCACAATCGGAAGGTAGTAAATATTAAACAGACATTAAATATTAAACGATTGAAACAGTGCAACTGAAACAGAGAATTTTCACACATTCACATAGTTACCAGTTGCGTCTCTTAAAAAAGGATTTACACGTTTACAATTTAATACAAATTTTTAATAGAAAATATGTTATTTCTATCTATTTATAAAAAATATTACTTATTAAACTTTTTTTCTTAAAACTAGTTTTAGGTATAAGAACATATTACCTATATCCACGATGAAATTACAATCGGAAGATAGTAAATATTAAACAGACATTAAATATTGAACGAATGGAACATGTAGCAGTGAATTTTCAGACTTCCAACTAGTTACCAGTTACATCTCATAAAAATGGATTCAAACATTTACTACTTTAGATAATAAGTATACATATAATGCGAATTTTCAGTAGTAAATATGTGTTTTATTTTTAATTGTGTTATTAAAGTAATAATATATTACTTCCAGGATAAAATCACAATCGCAAGATAGTAAACAGACATTAAATTTTTAACGTATGGAACAGTACAACTGTAAGCGAGAATTTTCACACTGCCACTTAGTTACCAGTTGCATCTCTTAAATAACGATTTAAACATTAACCATTTAATACACATTTTTAGTGGAAAATTTGTTTTTTCATTTTAATTTTTTTTTGTTATTGATGTAATCAGTTTTTCTTTGAATTATCTGGAGATATAAAAATATATTTATTAACTACCTACATGCGGAAATCAATACTGAAATGATGCGTAATTCGTAGAAAAGAAAATTTTCTGTACTAATCTTTTCATAGATTGAGAGAATTTCTGGAATCATTGTAGAAGCATCGGCAGCAAATGAAGCGGTTGCTGGCTGTGCGCATTCACGAGAATTATATGCAATTGAAATTTATTTATGTTTTCAATTTAAAAAGCGGCGCATGAAAAAGCTCTGATGCAACAAACCAAACAGTAAATATATTTGTAATTAGCAAAACATAAAGCAGCATAAATATTTAATGTTGTTGTAATAATGAGTTTCCTTGCTTCTACCAATATTGAATAAAAAAAATTGTATTAAATGTGTTTGATTAAACATAAATAATTTGCAATTGGTTGTAAATAATTGAAATCAGCAAAGTTTTATTTAACGTTGTATAATTGTGTGTATGTACTCGTATATATAAATATACATTCTACTTCAATAAACGTTTTATATTTGCTTTTGTCTTTTTAGTTCTGATGTTTCATTAATATTAACATAAATAAATTCCTTTCCATTATACTGTTCATTTGCTTCATAAAGAAAATTGTTTTTGTTATTGTTATTTAAATATTATTACGCTCTTTTATTCAAATTAAATAATAAAAAAACGTGTTTTGTCACAGCAATGTCATTAAAAGTGGTGCGGATTTTTTCTTTCATGTTGTTTTGTTCATTAAAATTATAAATTAAATTTTTATTTTGCTAAAAAACATGCCGTTTCGCATCTCAGTTACATCATATAAAGGCGGCTTGTTAATTAGGTATATTGCGATAAAAAATATTGTCACTAAATTTTAAATATATACCTATAAATAAAAAAATAATTGAGGTAGTTGTATAATATAACGACGGAATAAAATTAAATCATTTAATTTATTTGTTTGGTATGTCTTATATTCAAACCGTGGGCGGTGTGGGTGTAAACATTAAAAGGTTTCATGGAATTTGCGATCTTTTTTCTTGTTGGAATCATTCGCGTATTTATATAATTTGGGCAATAACAACCGTATTTTTTTGGAGAAGAAAAAAGAATATTTTAAATGCCTTCAGCTTTTGATGCCATTATCGTCCCATACTGTTTCCATTGTTTTTCTTCAAATTTTAAGGCACATATTTTAAAATGTTTCGCGCAGCTCAGATTTTTTCATATATTTCGATAATTTAGGCAATAGAAACTGTATTTTTTTGGAGGAAGAATTATTTTTAATGCCTCCAGCTTTAAATCCATAGCGTGTCATGATGCCGTTATCATTTCCAGATTTTTCAAAAATGTGTCTTGTCAAATAGGATTTGTTATCGTGACTTGATATTCCATATTTGGTATCCAAATTTCAAGACATAGACTTAGTTCTAGCCTAATATTTTCATTTTCTTTGATTTATATTCTTTAATGCCGCCAAGTTATAATCCACATTTTTTGTATTTAATTATTGATAATATATATAACTACATATCTCATTGAATGCGTAAGCAACCGTGAGCATAAATTAAAAAAATAAATTGAATGGTTGTAAGACATGTAACACCTGGATGCGTTTTCGCATTTGGGGTTTTGCGTTTCGCGTATTGAAGCGTTTCTTCGACAAAGCTCGAATTCGGAGTAGCAGAGATGCATTTATGCATCGATAGTGTCATTGTTTGCATTCTATATCATGCCTGCATTGAGCGATCGTAAAATATTTATCCCCACTTCGAATTCGAGACCTATCGAAGAAACGATTCAAAACTCAAAACGCAAAACGCCAAATGAGAATAAACTTCCATATACATACATACATAGTTTGAATGTTGAACAATAACAAATGCATTCTTTTATGATTCCAGTGACTTGTCCTGAAGGCATCACACATTGTCAAGTAATAATTGGTGATGCTGGCTATCGTGTTATGATGTTGTATTATTGATGTAGTCCCAACAAGGTTTATATCTAATTTCGTGCATAACCCTTTGGCTACCATAGTTATTACAAATCAATAAAAAAATCACAATTTTTAATTAAAGGCTTGTATTTTCTATTAAATACAGATTTTGCATTAATTCCTGGATATCTTATATAAACAACTTGTTCATTATCTATTAAAAATACCATATACATAGTTTGCAATTTGAACATTAACAACTGGATTCTTTTATGCATCCAATGACATGTCCTGAAGATATTAACTAATACCTAATTAGTGATCATGTCATGAGAATCTATTTTTATCAATCAAATTGATGTAGTTCCAATAAGGATTATATCTAATTTCGTGCATAACCCTCTGGATACTATAGTCATAAAAAAACACAATTTTTAATTACAGGTTTATATTTTCTATTAAATTCAGATCTAGTGTTAAACCCTGAATATCTTATACCAACAACTTGTTTATTTTCTGTACTACAAAGACCATATAGGTACATAGTTTGCAATTTGAACAATAACAACCGCATTTTTTTGCCTCCAATAACAAGTCCTGAAACCATAAATTAATAATTGGTGATCATGTCATGAGAATCCTTTTTTTAACCAAATTGATGTATTTCTTATATCAACAACTTGTTTATTATCTACCAAAAATATTATATACATAGTTTGCAACTTGAACAATAACAACTGGATTCTTTTATGACATGTCCTGGAGGCATCAACTAATAATTGGTGATCATGTCATGAGGATCTATTTTATTAACCAAGTGGATGTAGTTCGAATGAAGTTCTTTCTGGTATCTAATTCCACGTAAAACCCTTTAGATATTTACGAATCAATAAAAAATCACCATTTTTAATTAAAAGGTTGTGTCTTCTATGAGCTAGAAAACATGTGTTAAATTCTGAATATCCTATAGCAACATAAAACCCACCTTGTTTATCAGTATGGATAAAAAACATTGCTAGGAAATTTTAATTAGACGAATAGAAAATTATTTTATGGATAAAAATTTAATTATCGAAATTGAGTAAATATTCAATTTTTATATGAATTAGTCATTTTTATCAATATAATATAGGTATAGATAATCATGTTAGAGATTATCAACTTTTCGGGATTTGGGGAAAATAAATACGGGCGACGGAAAGATAGATAATAAAATTTCGAATCTAACAATATCAAACTCTTCAATTTTGAAGTAAGTTAGAGGGTCACAGAATCGTGATTTTTTTATCAATGAGGCCAAATTGTAGGCAAATAAAACGATTAGAATTTTAATTACAAGGCAGGAATCTCGTTTGGAAATTTAATTTTTCAAACACTTTCCTATAATTCAATATGACTTTTCATGTCATAAAATTGATTTTTACGATTATGGAATACGAAAAAATATAATTTATCGCGCTATTATGCTAAAATATGTAAAGAATAATAATAAAAAAAGTTAAAATTATTCCGAGCTTTTTCCTCTCTTGTAACGTAAGTAATGAAAAAAACATAATCGGAAGACAAATGAAATCTTTCTTTCCTTTAATAATAAATTCAGCAAAATTAACCTTGGCCCACAGAATTTCTAAT
This sequence comes from Adinopsis sp. GC000173, assembly GCA_030264715.1. Lineage (NCBI taxonomy): Eukaryota > Metazoa > Arthropoda > Insecta > Coleoptera > Staphylinidae > Adinopsis > Adinopsis sp. GC000173. The sequence goes on along the minus strand of JARJDW010015958.1, from coordinate 3,591 downwards.
AATAAAGAAACTTGTTAAAACTGCAATAACCAGCCAGGCAAGCCAAGCCAAGAAGTTAAAAAAATGCCATTACTCAAATCAAAGTAACTCTCTAAAACAAATAAAATTGTTCAAGTACGATCCAACATTAAAACAACATTGAGGTAGACCATGTTTGAGAACGCATCAAACCCATTGAGACAAGGTTAATTAGAACACTCAATATTTAAAAGTTCCCCTTAATTTAAATTATGTGCGTAATTTATCTTTGACGGCATTTGCGTACGTTCGTAGGTAGTAGAGTAATATTATTAATAGATTAAATGAAATAATTTATATCATTAATATGAAATATGTAGGGGATTTGGTTATATAATATTATACTAGTAGATAGAATATTAATAAAGTATGCGAAAGTAATAATCTGTAAATCATGTAAAATTGTTTGGTGGTTAGAACCGTTCGAGGTGGTTGGTCTCTCTTAGATTAGGAACGTTAACGAGTAATTAACCCTTTCGCTCTACATACTCTATGAATAATACTATCTTGTTACATTTGAATCTTAGTTGGTGTAATTATTTTGTTTACTTGATAAATATTGAAATATACATTCGTGAATTTTAGATAGGGTGCATAAATTTGTAACTGTATAATCAAATCGCGCGTCCTATATTCGCATTATATAAGTATTAAATATAAAATGCACACAAAAAATCTCTATTTCGCTCTTGAATTTCAACAAATAATGTTCGAGATGAAAAGAAAGAGTGTGCTATAGAAAAGTATGTATTGAGGAAAATTTGTTTATACTAATTTAGTTAGGGGAAAGTTGGGTAATAGTGACCGCCGGGTAATGCCGCAACAGTGATCAGAAAAACGCATCAGTACGATGCGACAGTTCCTCAACAAATAAATTAGCAGCCCTTGCATATAATATTTCGTGTTTTCTGTTGTAGTTGAAATGCGCATAAAAATTGAAGCCAAATTATTTTTATACAATATATACAGTGTGTCCCCGGATCGACTTCACTATAGGGATAATTCATCGAAATATTTGAAGTGTTGTGCTGCCGCTTTGGAATCAACCTCTGCTTAGTCTGAAATGAATTTTAAGCATATTTTCCCTTTTTTAAAATTCATTATTATTCATTATTTGTTATTTAAGAACAATTACCAATTATTCTCACTCTCCCCTACATAAATTTGTAAATCGTCCTAAATTCGCATTATAAAAGTATTAAATATAAAATGTGCGATCCAAAACCACCACCTTATACCGCAAACACACTCACAAAAATCTATATTTCACTTTTGAATTTCAACAAATAATGTTCGAGATGGAGAGAAAAAAAAAAGGAGTATGTGTGCTATAGNGTATTAAATATAAAATGTGGGATCCAAAACCACCACCTTATACCGCAAACACACTCACAAAAATCTATATTTCACTTTTGAATTTCAACAAATAATGTTCGAGATGGAGAGAAAAAAAAAGGAGTATGTGTGCTATAGAAAAGTGTGTTTTGAGGAAAATTGTCGAACAAAATTGGAAAAATCTTCACGAAATTGCCAGCTATGCCCAATATTATTCCATAGGCGTGCTAGGAGGTTTGTGTCCGGACGCATTCGACTCTGATAGGATTATTTGATTTACTTTGTTTTGTTCTCACACGCTCCATTACACATCGAAATTGTAGTGTTTGAAATATCTTAAGGACATCTTTTTATTTCCTTTCCTATTTTATGTTTGAGATAACATTTTCTATAATGCCACAATAAATTATTCAAAAGAAAATTTTATTTTATATTATTTCGCTTTTTTGCAGCTATATATAATGCGATAAAAAATAGAGCAAAAAAAAAACGACAAGTGATCGATAAATAGATGTGTTTAATGTATGATTTATCTCTCAGACATATTTTTTTCGTATAAATACCAAAAACTCTTGATTTATTAATAATAAATTTAAATTAAATACAATTCGATCAAGCCATTTAAAAAGCTCTGACTTGGAATCATTGCTAATTTATTGCGTTTTTTTGTTGGAGACAAAAAAATAACTTGGATATTTGTTAGTTTTCCTGCCATATATTAATTTTCCACGTCATATAAAACGTGTTTTCTTATTATATATATGTACCTATTATTAAATATATTTCAATTTATTCGTGCTCCCTTCGCAAATGATGAAATTCATTTCTATTTACAAAAATATAAATTTAACAGTGTTGCCTTTACAAAATGTTTATTAAAATTATTTATAAGGAAGCAGCAGCAGCAGCAAGAAATGAAGATTGTAATTTCTTATTTATATTCGTTACTAGATAGAAAATGAGTAGATTCAAATATCAAAAGACATTATATTCATTTTTATTCAACTACTCGGCGTTATGTAAGAGGAATTTATGAAGCAAAAAAAGCCGAAATAATCTACGAGTGCGCGGCGCTGCATTTTTGTTATTATACAAATAAAGCAGCAGCAGGCAGGCAGGAATAGCAGCAGTAGTAGATAGTATTTGCAGATAGCATTGCAGATATACACAATTTTGTTGTATATAAGAAAATCAATTAACGTACTTTAGTAGAATTTACAACGTAAGGGGATATAGTTTTAGGTCGAATGTGGATAAACATAAACCACATAGTAGTTGGAACATCTGGTCCTGTTGCAGCATTTGCATCCCTCTGTCGCTCAATAATTTACAAGAACGATAAATAAAATTGAGTGACAAGTCGGGAAATTTCAGATTACATCGTACTAGTACAACTACTTTAAAATTCTTGTTCCACAAAAATATAATCCTTTAAAGAAATGGCATATGCTCTACTACTACTCGTACTACTACAGATATAAAAGTTGAAGTGCATTTTCATATTCTACTATGGAAAAGACACATGTTTATTATAATAAAAATGCAATATCCATTAAACTGAATTTGGCATTCGACAATTTCATTTTTAATATTTAAATTTTCGTTTATGGGGGAATAGAAGAGTGTGTGTGCACTTTCAAAGATCCTTTGTGTTTATTGAACGGGAAAATTGAAGTGTATTGAAAACCAGGACCTAACCTTTTCTAGACAGAATGTTCGGCTCCTCTACCAAACGATTTTGTTTAGTAAAAAATATAGGTCAAAACGAAAGAGCGCTGATTTACTTGCATTTTAAATCAGTTCGGTTGCTGAACAAAAGCTCAACTTGGTTAAATAAAATTCAAAAGATAATTTCCAACATAAAATTTATAATATTAATTTTGTAGCTTCTACATACACATACATATATAGATGGTAATAAAGTTGGACTTAAATAATCCGAGCTAGACCAAGCTCCTTTTGTCCTATGCTATTGCATTCAGGAAGCTCCAAGTTACAATACAAGGATCTGTTTTGTCTGTCTGCTAAACTTCTTACTTCTAGGTGAAGTGTATTCTTCAAGTTTCAACAAAGTCTTTGTATCTGTCTTCCTATTCTATACAACTTTAAAATATATAGCCTAACATTTCTTCTTCTAAAAACAATTTCATATTCATATGAAAAATATTCCGCATACTTTTCTCCCCGCTTTGATACAATTGCAATGTAATTTACTAACTTAATATCTTTTACCAAAAA
>JARJDW010015957.1:0-62055 GCA_030264715.1 Adinopsis sp. GC000173 | reverse complement strand
CAGACAGTAAATCGCACGATGGCACATAAGAGTCGACTGTTAGGTTTATCTCCTGTAGGTAATAAATAATCACTTTTCTTGGTTTTTTCACATGTTTTATTTTTGCTTACTGCAGTTTCAGCGTTTACCATTTTCAAATTTGTTATCATTCACGCTTTGAAAATGGCAAACGCCAAAACAGCAGTAAGCAAAAATTAAACACGTGAAAAACCAAGAAAAGTGATTATTTATTACCTATTTTTGAGTTTTGCCAAGAAAATATATACACAATAAACTACATTGAATTCTCTTGTTTCTAGATCCACACGCTTGTCGACATTTCCCGATTATTTACTCATTCAACTGAAAAAGTTTACCTTACGCGAGGATTGGGTGCCTATTAAACTGGATGTAGCCGTCGAGATGCCCGACATTTTAGACTTAAACACGCTAAGAGCCAGCGGTCCCCAACCGGGCGAGGAGAGTTTACCTGATCTTGGTGGAAATGTCTCAGCAGATGTTCAACCAGTTTACGATCAAACTGTTATAAACGAGTTAGTTAATATGGGTAATAAATTATATTGCATAGCAAAAATATGATAAGTAATTAATGTTCATATTTTCTTTAGGTTTTCCGGAATGTGCTTGCAAACGTGCATTGTACTTCACTCAACACTCTGGCTTGGAGATGGCTCTGCAATGGATTATGCAGCACATCAGCGATCCGGACTTTTCCGATCCGTTTGTGCCACCCGGCTTGGAGAAATCCGCATCCGATTTCGTTCCGAACTCGGAAGCATTGCCGATGATTACCAGTATGGGCTTCACGCAAGATCAGGCCATCAAAGCGTTGAAAGCTACGGATAATAATGTTGAGCGTGCGATTGATTGGATCTTTTCGCACCAGGACGAACTGGAGAATGTCAGCTCGCCACCGCCGCCTGAACTCAAGGACGGTGAAGGACGTAAGTTAATCGTAATATTTTGGGTCCTGATTATAAGATGGTAACGTTGTTGCTCTTTTTAGATTACAAATTGGTTGCATTTGTTTCTCATATGGGAACATCCACGATGGTTGGACACTATGTTGTTCATATCCTGAAGGAAAATCGCTGGGTGATTTACAATGATAATAAAGTCGCATTGTCTGAGAATCCACCTAAGGAATTAGGTTATTTGTACTTGTATGAAAGGCTTTAATTAAAAACACATTGAATGTTTGTAATTTTTACTGTTACAATATATAAAATTGAATAATAAGGTGTTTTTATTGTAGCGTTCTAAAGATTGTTGCACTATTTTATGACGCGGGGTATTGTAGTGGCTAAAACTCTTAATGTTTCAATTCCTTTTAATCTAGATTCTAGAATATTGGGTTTTCGTTTTTATTTTTTGCAACTATACGAATTATGTTAACGAAAAATTCGAAGCAAGTCACACAAACTAGAATTTTAAATTTGAAAAACAATGCAAGTTCTAAATTTTGCCATGCATTTTCTTTAATATTTACTTGTCCTAAGTCTAAAAGAACACTCTCTTACAATTTACAATGAGAATTAGTAAAAATCGAAGTTAATTCGTTCTAAAAGCACTTCATTATTGAAAATGAAAAATTAAAAATACTCTATTTAGATGTCGCATGCATTTTGTATATAACATGAGCCGACTCAGCTAATTGTATAAATTTACGGCATAGACAGTGAATAAGATTTGCTCTCGCTGGTTTAACTACTACAGTGACAAGAAGAAAAGTTTATAAAAGAATTACCTCGACGAGAATTTCTATAAACAGAACTCTAAGGACATTTTCAAAATGCAGCGATGGCACCATCTATGATAGAATAACGTGAATATAATTTGTTAATATAGGTTATGTTCGAAGTAGCATGTTTTGAACATTTTGAATGCTAACTAAACACTTCTTTAATAAAAGTCGCTATTATTCAATAATGGGTGAATTTATACAAAAGATAAATCCGCTTTCGGCGAAAAGTGAATGGGTGGTACAAGCAGAAAACTATGATTTTCATCAAGAAGTTGCCCGAGCAGCCTACGCTGATATGTTACATGATTATGAGAGGAATCAAATGTACGAGGCTGGATTGAAAGTTGCCATTGAACATATGCATAAAATGGGAAAGAAAGCACATGTCTTGGATATTGGAACTGGAACCGGCTTGCTATCAATGATGGCTGTTAGAAATGGAGCTGATTCGGTGCATGCTTGTGAGGCATTTAAACCAATGGGAGAATGCGCTTTGAATGTTATCAAATTAAATAATTGCAGTAGTAAAATTAAAGTCATACCTAAGAGATCAACTGATTTAAAGGTAGGCGAGGATATGCCTTGCAAGGCAAATATATTAGTAACGGAGGTATTTGATACAGAATTAATAGGCGAAGGAGCTTTAGGAACATTTAAGCATGCTCACCAGGAACTTTTAGAGGAAGATTGTATTGTAATACCACATAGTGCTACCGTATATGCGCAAATTGTTGAAAGTTCTTTACTGACCGGCTGGAATCGTTTGAAAAATGTTTATGACGACGATGGCAACCTGTTGATAAATGTTTGCAAGTCGATTAAAGAATGCAGAGGTTCATCTACAGTACACGATATGCAACTGAGCCAGCTAACACCGGAGCAATTTAAGCCACTCACCACACCACAGACAGTTTTGCGATTTGACTTCTCTGGTAAAACACCTATTTTAATGGAACGCTCTACGATATCAACCATAAAATCTACGGCAGACGGAATGGCTGTTGGTGTTTTTATGTGGTGGGATATAAATATGGATATACATAATCAAATTGTGCTATCGTGTGCACCAGCATGGATTCATCCTGCGAAAAATAATGCACCCTGGAGGGATCATTGGATGCAAGCCGTGTATTATTTTCCACGCGAAATCCAAACGAGAGAGGGCGAAGAAATGCATCTAATAAGTTGTCATGATGAATTTTCTCTATGGTTTAATGTAAAGCATGATTTAAAGCTGGAGCAGCTGGACTATGAGTATCCTAGCTGCGATTGTAACTTGCATTTGGCTTTCTCCCGTACTAGAATTGGTCAATTAAATGATAATTTAAGAACCAAAAAATATCTTCGAATCATTGAAGACAGCATTACCGAAGAGAGTGTTGTATTAGTTTTAAGTCACGGCTTTTATCAAAGTTTAGCCGCGGCTAAAAAAGCAAAGCAATTGTACGTTTTAGAGCCATTAAGCGTATCACGTCGATTTATAAAGGAATTGATCGCTGAAAATAATTTACAAAATGTAACGATTTTAGATAGTTGCGACGATTTTACTCCTGATGGTAGTAAAATCAATGTGGTGCTGAGCGAACCATACTTTGTAACGAGTATACTACCTTGGGACAATTTGCATATTCTTTATTTATTGAATCAGTTTCGAGAGCATTTAGCTGACGACGTTCAGATATTTCCACAGCAGGCGATAATTAAAGCCGTCGCTGTGAAATTTGATCATTTGCATAAAATCAGATCGCCGTTAGGCGAATGCGAGGGATTCGCGATGAAGCCGTTCGATGAATTAATTGAGGTGAGTAGAATTAAGGTGACTCTACAAGAATTTGAATGCGTTCATATTTCGATAAGAAGCAATGTTTCGACGTAAGATTACAACAGTATGGTAATTGTTATTTATAAAATATTTGCTAAATATTCTTAATTCTAACCTGCACTAACAAATGTCAACATTCACAATACATTAACATTGAATGTTGAATAAAAGAGTTTTCGGACCTCTGTCGTGATGCAGGGTAGTGTAAAAAATATGTAGGTATATACCCAATAAAATAATTGTTTTAAAAAGTCTAGGCTCTTTCGAATTCTTTTAGAATTATAATGTTTTTCAAAAAATAGCATTATTGTCGAATATATGAAAATTTAGTCGGAAATTGTTTAGCATAAAGCAGAATACAGTAAGCAAGTAATTTTGTTGATCGATATTCTCCATTTTTGCACTTTTACAATAACTTTTATACTATATAAAAAATGATATAAGCTTTACATGAATTCGCAGGCGTCTAAATTTGCCAATTTTCAAAATAAGCTTTAGATTTTGTAAAAATGGCATTTAAATATGCAATATTATAATGTCCACTATAAATTCCGATTACTCGCTTCAAAAACAAAAATTTAAAAAGGGCGTCTGGGTATTTTTGCAATCATTATTTCTATTTTGAATAATTTAGATATCTTTTACCAATCGGCTGTGATCTTATCTCAAAATTAACATTGTTATGTTAAAGGTGGAATAACCTTAAAGCGTGAGTTTCTTTTTTAATCAAATACATTTTCATTTGCAAGCAGACGTCGTCGGAAAAAAGCGATGATCATATTGAGGCTCAACCGTTGTGGGAATACCCAGGCATTGCTTTAAGTGATGCTAATGAGATCGCGAAAATAAATTTAAATGATAAAGCGGGCGGCGAAGTTTCGTGCCAGCATCAAGGCACGCTTGTGATAAATGGGTAATTCCAGCATTCTATTTATAGATTTTAATTGTGTTTATTAATGTATGTTTATTATATTTTTATTATTGTAGTGAAAGTTGTAATGGAATCGCTGTATGGGTGGACTGGATTCTGGATGTTAACAGCGCGAAGAGTGTTATTTCAACAGGGCCTGTCGCACCGATTGAAGTTGGACAGTATATATCATGGGATAAATATACCAGGCAAGGTGTAATACTATTAGGCGATAAAACGGTTCCAACCGAAATGAAATATGGATTTTCTTTCAACTCCGTTAATCCATCATTTAATCTAAAGTTTAGTTTGTAAATATTTGATCAATAAACATATTTTGGATTGTAACAGGCGTCTCCTTGCACTACTAGGCAACCAAATATCGCACATGACAAGTTATTTTCTATGTCAGTAACTGTATTGAAATCAAAGCGTTTAGAATAATGCAAGCATCTGTTGTTACATTTGAAAAACCATTGCCGCATATCGGTCTAGCTGATTGGTACGCGAAGCAATGGGCGAATCAGCAAACGAATGACACTCGACGCAGTGATTCATTTAATTTGCGCCACGAAGCGCGTCAATTACGCAATGAGACCAAAATTAAAACCGACTGGGATACGTATCACAACAATGTCCGTCTGGCGGATCGGATCACCGAGCTGGGCAGATGGCGGGAGACGCTCGAAGCCTGCTTGAGTCGGGTGAATAAGGAACTGAAGGCGCTGCACGATGAGAAGTTTTCCACCGAACGTGAATTGGATTCGCTGGGAATTCCGCTCGGAATCGTCTCTGAATGCCTATCGATGCGAGATGGCCGGCAAGGCGCTGAATTGACATACGACGATGGAGACACTGAATTAAAAACCGTAATTTCTACTTTTTAGACGAAATAAATTGGTTAAATTTTGCTGTGTTAATTCACCTAAACGCAAAGCGGATATAAATTATTTTATAAAATTGATATTTGCTGTATTTACATGGTGAACTATTCTAAATCAGTTAATATACTTCACTATTAACTAATACTATTTTAATTTATAATTAAGGAAGATATCTTTTGTTCTTCAATTGTTCACTTACATTTTTAAATGTGTTGCTATGTTTTGTATCAAGTTATTTTTTAATGTTCTTATAGAAGAAGGTCAAATCAATGCCTCCAAACGTTAGACTCTTGCTATTATTTATAAATTAAACTAATTTTGAATCGTTTTGCCTTTATGTGTGAATTAATCCATCAAAATCAACATGGCAGTTATTAGTATAGATATAAATTGTTTGACAAAATTATAGTTCAACATTAAAAAGGTGAGTTGACGCGTTTTGGATCTTGTTAATAGGTTTTTGGCCAATATGTTCGATTAAGTCAAAAATAGTTGAAATTGAATGAAAAACATAAATCTAGTGAAGAAGTAAATATGAGAAAATTACATTTAATCAATAAATATTTAAATCATAAATTAAGTATAATGTTAAATTCCTTTGACGCTTTAAATTGGAGGAGGGAAAGTCATCCAATAACTTCAATTAATTAGGTGGATTTTCCAAAGTTTCGAATTATTATATTTAGTTCATTATCAAGGACACGGCCACATGTGAGAAGTAGGTATGGGTTTTCTGCAACATTACTTCGCTGCTAGCACTAAGGCCAAAGGTGAAGTACATTGTTTCTGTAAAACAGTTTTCAATTTTATGTATTTTAACATTTATAATTATTTATATTAATTTCATTATCACGGATACGGTTTTGACTGGTGAATTATGTTGTTACAAAACCCTTATTGTTGGCAGGCGAAGTATTGTGGCAGAAAACCCATACTTCACATGCGACCGTATCCTTGATAATGAACTAAGAAACATAAATAGTTTGAAACGTCGGAAAACACACGCAATTGAAGTTACTGCTTTGCGTTTTCTTTCGCCAAGTTAAAACGTCGCAGTAATTTAATATTAAACAATCTTTTACTTAAATATTTATTGTTCAAAATATTATGACTTTTTGGTGTCTCTTTTATTTTATTATATAATTTCATTCTAAATACAGTGCAAATTGGACAAATCGACAGTCCTAATAATGAACAACATTCAAAATGCGTCGGATCACCTTTTTAATCCCAAAGAAAAGTTTACTCAATAAAAAAAAATCGTATATTTCTAACCAAGAATAGTTTTTATAAAATATTGGTCTTGCAATGCATATTTTTATTAGATGGCTTTTTATTTTACTTAGATTAGATTACTTTTAATATGCGTTTTTCGCACCAAGGGCCACAAACAAGAAAAGACTTATACCTAACTTAACTAACGGTTTAAAATAATAACAAAAGAGGCAAAATGTCAATGTAATTGATGCGGAGGCGACATGTTTGCTGCAACACTAAACAGTTATTAAACTACCAAGTTCTGGTGGTACTTTAACGCTAAAATGTATGTTTTAGGAACTATGTGTATTGGAGGGCGTCAAAAAGCTTTTAGTGGAGCGCTGCCAAGCCGCCTGGGAGAAAATAAATCGCTTGGAGGAAGTCAAGTTTAAATTAACTTTGGACATCAACGATAAACATGAATCAATTGATATTGATAAGGATCAGCTGACGTTGGACAAGAATTGTGCGAACATTAGCTACAAGATCGATCCGCTACGCATTGCCGCTAAGTACATTACACATAAGCAATATTCTCTCTAAATTGCGTGATATAGAAGCCCACTGAAATTTACATAGTTGGACCGAAATTTTGTATTTTTGCGAACTAATCACAGCCCTGTTTTGATTTTAATTACATGGGTGGTTTGAAAAGTTTTCCCTGATAGCTTATTCAACAAATTTCATTTTTTACAACTTTTTTCATGCTTTTCACTGGTTTTTGCCACTTTTCGTTATTTTGTACAACTTTTTCTCTGTTTTTATGCTTTTTGCTATTTTATTTTGTTAATTTCCTTGTTTTGTTTCTAAAAAACAACGAAAAAGTTGCAAAAAAACATCAAAAACCATGAAGATTTTTTTAAAAAACGTAAAAAGTGGGAAAACAGATGTAAAAAGCAACGAAAAATACAAAAAAAAGTCGTAAAAAGCAGTGAAAAGTGGCAAGAAAACAGATAAAGTCTTAAAAAGAATGAAATTTGTTTTACATTATTCAATTTGCACAATTTTCAAACATATCTTAACGTTTTTGCCCAAGATACATTAATATTGTGTAATTCTCATAAAGATTAGATGGAATATTGATTAATGCATTACATAAAAATGATACAAGAATGTAATATTAATTCATTTCCAGCTCATTGCCGTATGAAACATGGCTGGAGCACTCGAAATATACGAAATTGCTCGCCGATAATGAATTGGCTGATACGAACAAATTGCGCGAGGCCCTTTTTGTGATGCGTGAAAGGGCGCGCAACGATATGCGTGCACAGCGCGATCGCGTCGACTTCACCCTACGAAAGCGCATCTACGAGACACAGCGGGCGCGCAATGAATTGGAATGGCAGTTGATGAAGTTGCGCGAGGAAATGGAGAAGGTACTAAAGGAAATTAAATCGTTGGAGGATGCATTGGAGGATAAAACCGATGCGCTGAAATTGTGCGAGACGCGCTTGGAGAATCGTACTTATCGTCCGGGCATTGAATTGGCGCAGGACGAGGCGGAGTTGGGATTGAAGGATGAAGTGCGACAATTGCGACAAACGCAGCGCGATTTGGTTGATAAAATTAATTGCGCTAAAACGACATACAATGCACTAGAAGATCAGCAAGTTTTGATTGATATCGATTTGAATAACAAATGCCAGTCGTTGATGACTGATATTCGATGCTTGGATTTGCGTGCACGATTGAAGACTGGCGAATTTGGCATGCCGGTTAATGAAACTGATAGAAATATCCAATTAACGAAAATGGAGAAGGAAATTCCTCCGACATAAATCACAAATCGAACAAAGAAAAGCGTCGTAGTTAAAAAATTAGCAGTGGAATTTATTTAATAAATAACATTATCACAGATTGTTTTTTACATATTTCGGACAATTGATGCACACACAATTTATTTTTTTGGCGTATTGAGCGCCGGCTGGCATTCACATTCGGTGTGATTGAGCACACTGGTTTCGATGTAGCGCGACAGCGGGCCACTTTCGCCGCATCCTGGTACCTTTGGAATACGTATCGCGTAAAACACTAACGACACTTCCTCTGTTCTTTTTGGCTGACACGATCGTGGCGGTCCCATGAGCTGTTTCGGACAGCAGCCGGTTCTGTCGCAACGATGGATAACTGTTTGCTCCGGCATTACGATCTGTAGTAAACACACAATTTATTTGTATAAATTAGCAATTTTAATAATATACACGAATTAAAAATTATATATTGTGCAATATAATATATAAATGATTCATTAATTACCTCGCAATCTAGTGGTTTCTCATCGTCGATAAGCACCTCTCTGTAGCTGTAAACTTTTGGTTGAGGATCGCCGCACTTAAACAATTGTGAATTTTTGAGATGCTCATCGAACAACTGTTTGTATTCGTCGTCCGATGCCAACGATAGACTGAGCAATGATGTTATGATTAAGTAATAGGGTAGCATGTTTACTATACTAGCTCTTCTATTAGCAACGCAAAGCACTTTTATGAATGAAATGGATCTAGTTGGTTCAACCTCTTATATAGGAATTGGTGAAGTTGTGACTCATCAATCAGGTTTTTCGCTAAAATTGCAACGAATTCCATCAAGTAAATGCCAGTTGACGCAGGTCCACGCATGAAGATGTTATTCATTTCTCAGAAGAATGCACTTTTGCGATATGGCAATATTCGGTAATTTTCGGTAATGTTAGGTAATTACACCATTATTAAGCATTATTAACCGCTATTATATAATTATTATTCAGTGATGATTTTTTTTAGTCTCGCTTATGATTTATCACAAACAATCGCTAAAATTTATTTAATTAATAATGATTGTTTACAAAAATGTGTTTTCTAAATATGTAAGGCGTCATAAAATACACAGTAATCTTTACCAAAATTTTAATCATCAAAGTACATAACACTTCATACTTTGCGATTGTAATATACAAGATTAAAATTTATTTATTTAGAGAAATTCAGTGAGTTTATGGTCTTGCATCATATAATATTCTTTAATTAATAATGATTGCTTAAAAATATACATAAATAGACAGTAATCTTTACTAAAATTTTGATTGTAAGAGCATAATCCTTAAAGCATTGCGAATTTAATATATACAATAAAAAAAATATTTATTTATAGAAATTCATTGAATTTATGAATCGACAATATATAATAGTATTTGATTAATAAATACATAAAACGTCACAAAAATACACAGTAATCTTTCCGAAAATTTTAATTGTAAGTACAAAATCCCTTAATGCTTTGCGAATTAAATATATACATACAATAAAAAATTATTTATAGAAATTCGAGGAATGTAAAATTTCGCAATGCTATTTAACTAATAGTGGTTATTTAAAACTATAGCTTTTCTAAATTAGTAGTAAACACTTAAAACATCATAAAATACACACGCCAATCTCTATTAAAATTTTAATTGTTCTTTATGCTTTGCGAATTAAAGCCGCATAAAATACACCGATCTTTACTAAAATTATAATCTTAAGTACATAATATTTTTTGTATTGCGAATTTAATAAGCAATTGTAAGTTATTTATAGAAATTCAATTTATTTATAGTTAATTATTTAATATTATTTGATTAATAATGATTGTTTACATTTGAAATAGACGCATAGAGAGTCATAAAATACAATAATCTTTACTAAAATATTAATCGTAAGTAAGAACATAATACTTTATGCCTTTTGAAATTGATATAAAACAATAATAATATATTTATAAAAATTCAATTAATTATATATAAAGGGAATTCTATTAAAATTTCTATCATAAATATATTTTTTTCTTTATTTATTGAATGCTGCATTACAATATTTTATTCGTGTAATTAATTTACGAAAATTTACGTACGTTAAAATTAAATATTTGCCTGAATTTTTTATTAATTTAATTTATATCGTATATATATGCCTTTTTTGTTTAGATATTGAAGGATGTACTCGTATACAATATTCTATATTCCTGTAATTAATTTACAAAAATTGTTATTATATGCGCGCTATACGTGTACGCTGTTAAAATTAAATATTTGCCTGAATTTTTGAAGTGCTACTAGAATTTGAATTGATGAATATGCGTGAGAAACTTGAAAATTCTAGGAATGAAAATGCTGTTAAGTACCTGATTATATGTTTGCGTTGTTATGACACATCTCATACATTTTTTCACTACTGCTATACTCACTAAATTACAATGTTGAAAATGAATGAATTATAATATACATTGCGCTACATTTAATGTAGGCGCATTATATTGATAAAGCAGAACAATGAATTCATCAACTATTTTTAAATTTGTTTTGAAAAATTTGCTATGAGGCTTTTGAGTAACAAACAAATAGAATTTTAAATTTTAATTATTAATTAATACTTGATGTAACATTATAAGTATCTATTAGCTTTATTGTATGTAACAAAAATAGCGCAATTTTACATTTAATTCGCACAATCTGCATTGGGTTGTAGAATGACATCAAATATAATTTAACATTACAAAGTATTAATTAATACTATACTTTACATTATTCATTGCTACATTTAATTGATAAAGTATATACCCACAATTATTTCATTAATTATTTTTACATTTAAATCGAATATGTATCGGGTGTATTCGAATTTTTTTATTAGGAAAGAGTGCTGAAAACCGGATGTGATGTTTTTAATAAAAAGAACAAATTCTATTAAACAAAACGTACTTCGAGTATGATGTAAGTTTTCTATAATTTTACAATATGTTCAAATTATTCTAATTTGTCGTTTCAAACCAAAAAATAGATTTAACTTATGATGGCCACAAAGTCAGTGGCCGAAACGTATTGATAGACTCAATTTGTTCGTTTTAATGTAAACATCACATCTGTTTTTCAATAACTCTTTCCTAATAAAAGAATTAAACTATTATCCATTGACAGAGTGGAAGGTATTCATTATAATTTTTAATTAATGCTATACTTTTTCACTACTGCTTGCTACTCACTAAATTACCATCTTGGAAATGTGTGTAATTCATTCACTGCAGTCGCAGTATTGATAAAGTTTACAACGAATTCAACTATTTTAACATTTAATACAAATAATTTGCATTGAATTTTTGTGTGGTATAAAAATAAAATGTTAAATAAATAAATTAGCCTGTACATTTTGCAATTTTTGCATAAAAATATAATTTAAAATTTAAATTACTATACTTTTTTACTGCTGATTGCTACACACTATATTTCAATGTTGGAAATGTATGTGATAGATTTATATAATTGCATTATTGATAAAGCGTGTACCATATGAATTCATCAACTATTCTTACATTTATATTACATATTACACAAGTATTATTAAAAATTTTAATAATTAATTAATATTCGATGTATTATAATATTTATATCAGTTTTTTTATACGTACTTAACCACATTCATAAATATTATTAATTAATTTATATTGTAACAAGAATAGCACATTTTTATATTTAATTCGAACAATTTGCATAGGATTTTCATATGACACAAACTATATTTTAAAATTTTAATATATCATATTTCTATCAGTTTCATTGCATGTAATGTAACTACATAGATATAATTAATTTATTTACAATATAACAAAAATAACTTTTGATTTATTTATATTATTATTATAACCGTGAGAGAAACTCAAAATATTATGATGCAAACGTCGATTAATCCGTTATCTTCGTTGCCCAAGAACGTAAAAATATGGTGTATGCATAATTTATTGTCTTGAGATATTTTTGGGAAATCCAGAATGCGATGCGCTGAGAGCGAGCGGGCGGGCGGGTGTCTATATAATTTTGTCCTTGAAATTGATACAGGCAGAAGCTGCATCAATAATATTTTATTATAATAATTAACGCAAATTATTATTATTTTTAATCTGAATTGCATTTTACCTAGAAATAAAACATGCTGCATGTAATAATTATGCTAATGCTTATAAAATTTACGTAGAAAGCAATTTTAATTTTCCCAAAAAATATCAATTGATTGATTTTATTATAAATATTTTAAAATATTTAATTGTAAAAACGCATTGATGGTTAAATTGATTAAATTGATTAATATATTCAGTTATACAATTTTAAATAATTTCTTAGTTATATATAGATTTTCTTGTACAAAGATTTACTAAATCATTACCGATCAGTGATTTTATAATCATAAAGAAAATAGACCAAACCATGTGGTATTGAACAGTCAGTCAGACTTTATTTATTGTTTCTTTACGTTTAAACTTATTTTGTACATGAATTTTTAATTAAATTTTAATTAATATTGTAAATGACTAATTGTTTCTTAAATATTTATACATCCAAAGTTTAAAGGTGGATTAAAAGATTCGCAAAAATAACGAATAAATGTCTGCTTTTAAACAAGTCGTAAAGTCATTCTTATTAAATAAATTTGTCAACCAAGTATTTTTGTAACAATTTCAACATTATTATAATATTGGTTTGTCATGAGTCTGGGGTTTTCCCAATTTAGCTATTGCATTTGAATTACTTATCTTTGCTTTTTTTTATATTTACCATTTTCGAGTTCAGGTGTATCTCGTTAAAAATTTATTCTTTATATCACTATTTTGCAAAAACATTGAATGGCTACCTTCCTTTTAATATCTATTAATGTATATTGTTAACTTAATAGTAGATATATTGATATTATACTGTATAGAAAAATTAGAAAAAAGCTCTATTTTGATTTATGTTCTAAGTTGCTTGTCCCGATCTTAAGTCTTAAGTGAGGTATACATACATCTATATTGCGTAAGAATTTTTCAATTTCTGTTGTTTTCCTAGAACCAATTATCTGTGTAAGCCAAGGGATGAGTGTACTTATTTATCAGTTAAATTTTAGTTTCTAAAAAATATATTTAAAAGCTATTATTTCAATCAATTAATTCGTCTGTTTTATTGAATATGCATCCGTCTTACATAATTCATTGATAAAATGTTCAATTTTAAATGTTTTCTAATAAATCACAAAAGAGAAGGTAGACCACTGTAACCTAAATTAAAAACAATAAAAAATCTACAAGTTAATGCCAAAAAACTATTAATTTCTTTGATATGCCTATCGAATACCTTTATTATTTAATAATAATATAAAAGGAATAGTCACACCTGCAATTATAAATAATGCAACCTTAAATAAAACAGAAATTGCGGATATATTTTTCAATTTTTACTTTTCCTAGAACCAATCAATCAAAAAATAAGTGTACTTATTTATCAGTTGGATTTTAATTTGTAAAAAATATATTTATCCACATTTAAAACCTATTATAGCAATCAATTAATTCGTTTATTTTAATAAATATGTATGAATCTCACATAATTTATTGATAAATTAATAAATTGATATAAACAAATCACAAAAGAAAAGGTAAACCAGTTAAACCTAAATTAGAAACAATAACAAATCTACAAGTTACACACAGAATTTTTTTAAATTTTTCTTATATACTCATTGAACATCTTGATTATTTAATCGCACTATGAAAGGAATAGTCACACCTGCATCGATAAACAATGCATCCTTAAATAAATATATTTATATTGTTTAATATTTTTTAATTTTTGTTTTTCCTAGAACCAATCATCTATGAATGAGTGTACTTATTTATCAGTTAGTGTTAGATTGTAATTTGTAAAAAAATATATTTATGTACTTTTAAAAGCTATTGTTGCAATCAACTAATCCTATTTCTGAAAAATATACTATTTAAAAATACATTATCTAAGGTATTTTAATCCCTTACTTAATGATTAAAGGTTAGAAACATTATTATTAATAACTTATCGTTCATATCTATCTTAAAGTGAATTTAATCCATTATCGTTGCAAACAGTTTCAAAGGTCTTGCTGACATGAGTCACGTTCTAATCAATAGATGCGTAAGATCATCGTGTAACCGCCAACATCCTCAATTAATTTAAATATATTTATTTATGACACTATCATTCATAACATTTTATGATGTAAATCGTAAAACGCGTCTGATAAATTTAATTGTATAAGCTTCAACGCATTTGTGAATAAGTAAGGTCAATAAGTCATGACTAAATATGAGCGTACAGTTAATTATCGACACAACGCACGAAAATTACAAACGTATTACTAAGTGATTATCTAGCTAATTAAACTACTATTTAACAGCATTTCACACTTTCATCAAAGCGTTAATGTATTTAGTTCACATTTTTGTGTAATTTATATATATATTGTGTGAAGTATTTATAGCTTGCAAGTCAGTACTTGGTTATCAGCTAATAAAACTACACTGAACTTGTTACATTCATGTAGGTAAATACACCCAACGCATATTTTGACTACTTTTGATAATTTTGTCATGAATATGAACATTTTTTATGTTCACAAACAAAAAACATGTTTTTTGACATTTTCACTTTTAGTTCTTGTGCACGGTAATGTTTTTTTGCCAAGTTTACTACAAAACTCATAAAAAATTTGCACTTTTTTGTACCTCCTATTGATTTATTGCATTATATTCATGTCAAATTGTTTTCTATCACGAAATTTAAAGAGATAGAGAAAGACAGTCTCATGTCAAACACTGACAGGCAAGTTGAGAATCAATTGCACAAAATTGATAGTTGTCAATTTACTAATGAACATGAACTTGTCATGAACTATATAGAACTGCTTGTGTTGTATTCTGTAAAACATTATGTGCACCATGCACCTAATCTTTTATGAAATCTAATAGTTTCATTCTTTGACAAATGATCTGATTTTTCGTAAAGTTGCTATTTTACACAGTTACAAGATTCCAAGCTTTTAAGATTTATACTGTTTTTTTTACCTAACAAGGTAAAAATCTGTTGGTGATGTAATTAGAAAATGCGGCTTCACATATATACTTATGGACCATCAAACTGCAACAATTTTTGCAGACTAATCAAAGTAAAGTGTGAAACTGCAATTTATTATCTTCCATATTTCAAATGTTGTAACACAATGAAGAATCGCTCGATTTTAAAACATTTTATTTCTAAAATGTGCGTTAATTGGTAATTTTTAGGCAAAACATAGAAGTGGTTGTTTACAATAAAAAGATTGTATACATGGTATTCGTATACATATAGTACATTTGTGCAAACACCTCAATAATAAAATCGGCAAACATTTTATGGATAAACCGAAATGATAAAATTGGATATATGTCCTAGAACTAAAAAATATCGTGTAAGAAGGCAAAATTCTACATATCTTTCTTTCCAAAAGATCAATTTTTTTACAACAAATGCAAAAAAATATTACATACAAGAGAAATAAGACTAATAAACATGTATTTAAAGTTTGTTCGTAATTTGTCGCGACCAAAACTTCTATAATTATCAGATATCACAAAAGTAAGTACATACTATCCTAATTGATATTAATAATCATTCCATTCAATCAACATTACGTTTCAAAATTGCTTTTTTATTTTTTTATATATTAAACGTCAAAAATAGTTGAGTTGATTAATCCACTTTGCACTATGTAAATGATATGTGTAACCTGGTTTATTCATTATGCATGCAAAGCTGTAGGTAACTAACTTTCAAAAATATTTTAATAAGTTCCCTTTTCAATACATCTCATATGGTTATGTCCCATATGATGAATGAATGTGGAATTTCTCTTGTGGTTATGCTTAAATGCTATAAGATTTTTTTCCGATGTGTAAATAAACAGTGCCGTAATTATTGCAGAGAAGGAGGCACCTGTAGACAATTAGTCATGCCAAAAAATAAGTTTTTCTCTTCAATTTATTTGAGAACTGCCACCTTACTTTAGGCAAGCGGCTATTTAGATTCACTCTTTCAGAAGGAAAATTTAACCTCTACTGTCTCTACTATCTACTATTACCCGGCTGTCCAAATGTGCCCCTTCGCCCTTACATTTGCTAAACAAGAAGTAACTTAGGGCAGTGGGTTCTAACCTTTTTTATTTCTGCCCCTTTGCTATTAAAAAAGAATATTTCCCTCTAAATCTATACAAATTTCCAAAAATTAGAAACGAACTGTGCAAGATGCATTGGCCTAGAATCATTCTGAGAGATGATTTTTAATAGACGTAATTAGAAATTAAATTTCAAAATTAAAACCTAAAAAAATTTTTTTATAATACGAGGGAATAATTTTTGAATCAATCTAAAATAAATTGCAGAACGATATGAATAATTTGTTTATTTCTCCATACTACACTCGATTTACAGAATGACATTTTGATACAGATATTGGATTGAAAAAGTTAGAAATATGTTTTTTTCTCATACTTCAAAAATGCACATTGTGGATATATTAATAAGAGCGCTGAAATGTATTTTGCAAAGAAGCGCCGGATATTTTACCGGCGCCTCCCTGCAATATACATTTCAGCGCCCTTATTAATTAATATATCCATTCAGTGCATTAAACTTGAAGGTACTTACAAATAGTAGGTCATAAAAAATGTTAGAAAAATGTTACATTTTTGTAATTAAGTGCTTTAGATCCTTGGGCACACATTGTAGTTATATTCCGCGCATACCAATGGTCTTCAAATTTGATCAGCTTACGTAACCATTAAAACCAAGTTGGTTTAGGTGGAACTCCTTAGAAACAAATTTAGAACAGGTATAGGAAGATTATTCCTTGGGACGGTGCACTTTTAGTTTACTCAAACTGTTGCGGTCCACCCATCTTCGGACTAATTAAAATTTTATATTTTGCCTCTATACGATACTTCTTTCTTTATGATGTGTTGGGCATATTTTTGCTACAAAAACTCGATACCACAAAATTGTCCAAGTAACGGGGCTTGCTGCAAAATACTTTGGATCGACTAAATGGTGTAGGACATTACTTATTGTGCTTAAGGAATAATTTCATTGCTTTACGCAAAATATCAATACAATTCGATTTGAGTGATCTGTAGACGTATTTGACAGTTTGCATTTACTTTGCTGCGTACTTGAGTTTTGTAGTTTTGCAAAATATTTTGAATCGTAGAATGCCATGGGGGATGTGTCACGGAACCACGAGGCTCCGCGGAACATAGTTTAAAGATCACGGTCCTATTTCAATGTTACATTTATAATAAGGTTATCAGACGTGGCACATTAAAAGTCTTTCCCCAAATGATTTTGCAATTTTGTTTGAAACATTATGGCTAGATGTGTATTAGACATTTCATAGTTTGTATATTCATTTTGTTGCCCATTTGATATTTTCGCGATTTATTTTCAGTCGCAGGATGCCCTGGGATGTTTCACTGACTTTGACTGTGTGGAAGTTTGAAGATCACATCTTTGTACCATTATTATCTCTATAATAAAAATACAAGACCTTGCACATTGCAAAGCCATCCCCAAAATGTTTCGTTATTCTGTTAAAGATGGATGTTAGATTTAAATTTAAAGTATTTCATCCTCATTTCATTGCATAAATACCAGTGCAGATAGACGATATCCCATATTTTAATCTAAAATTATCAAATACATGTATGAGAAAGTTACAAATATAAATCAGTGTACAGCAGCAACAGTACTATGAAAACTGACTAAAACTTTATGTTTATATTCTCGAGATTTTAAAATTTTGTACAAATTAGATGTAATTTCTTATTTTTGTTTGCTAAATAAAGACTTTTTTAAAGTTGTGTAAATAATAAATCACTTTAATTTTTTTCTGTAAATATTGTATGTACTCCTAAATATTATATATTAATGAACCAATATTATTAACTTACCCTGTTTAGGGATGCTATGTTTAATTAATTCCAATTAAAAACCATTAATTGTTATTCAATATTTGCTCCATTGAATATTCTGGAGCAAACACTGTTCTGAAGTAATGTATTAATAAATATGCAAATAACATCGAATAAACAAATTCATTTTGTTTTGATTTGACACCGCCACCTACGATCGAATAGCTTAACGCTTGTTTAATCGCAATGGTAAATTGATCTAATTAAGAAACATGCGCGAATGTTAGCATGGTGGTCTACGTTACGAGCTAATTCAAATTCAAAAATATCTGTATCGACGCGCCGTCTTATCTACGTGTGAGCCAACCAACGCACACCGAATCAATTCCCGGCTGACAGATTGATAAAGTCACATGTAGAAAAATGAACTAACTGATATAGAAAACTATCTACGATCAAATTGAATAATCTAATTGTTTTTGGGAGGGCACTAAATGGTGGTATATTGAGCGATTTGTGTGTGGTATAGGTGCGAAAAAAAGGAGGGAGATGGATGTATAGAAATCTGTGACGTCAGCTGTAGTGTGTGAGTGTGTGTATATAAGTCTTGTCAAATAATTTTCAGCCAGTGCTAGTTGTCGGCTATCGATGTGAATGTTATATTTATTAATTGTGGCGGAGTAAATTTCTCGCTTTTTAACTTAACAGCGAAATCATTTTTTTGGAAAGAGGCAAATCGTTTTCGTTTTTGTGAGAGGGAACACACTTGGCTGGGAAAAATGTGTGGTAAGTTTAGCGGCCGCTTTAGCGCACCGATCATAACCTAGAATAGCAGAGCGGGGTGCGTGTGCGAGGGTGAGGAAAAAAGAGCGCAGAAGTCGCTTTCGCCCGCGTGCACGCACCCTGACATTTACGCAGATTTTCGGGGAAAATTCGGAGCAGTGCGCATTGCGCTTTTCCCTCGGATTTAAGGTTAGAAGGCGCGAAATTTCGAAAATTGAAAATATGTATTTGTTTCGATATTGAAGAATGCAGTGAAAGTCGGCTTACATTGTAAACAAAAAAATGTAATGCATTTAGGGGCGACCTTCATTACGTTATTACAATTACATTTTTTATTATGATAATTAGTGCGTTGCAAGAAATGCTATTATATAAAAAAGAAAAAGAATTCAAGCACACACACCTTATTACAAACTAACACATTATACTGTTAGAATTAAATTATTTAGAATTTTAATCGATATAATAATTATCGTTGTTTTGTAAGTGCCAGAATGTATGTACTTATATCTCTAGATTATCTTGATGGCTATCGGTACAAAAATCGAAAAACACAACGGATTAGGTGGGTTTAATCGTTAAGTCATTGCGAAACTTTCGTGCAAATCTTATCGATTCAACCGGATGAATTATGTGAACTTTGGTATAAAAGTTGAAATTGATGAAATTGCATTTAATGGCATCCATATTGCTAAACCTGATAAATGATTTTTTTTTATTTTGGCGAATTTGGCGCAATGGAGGAGTGAAAGTTGTTTTGAATCGGCAATTACTTAATCGATGCAAAAAAAATTTTGATTTGAATTTATCATAATCAATTTTTTTTTCTTTCGGCGGTTTGTTAATTATGTAATAGACGACGATGGCGAAATACAAGGAAATTATCGGTTTTTATTCTTTACAATCTCAAAATAGAAGTAAAACTACTTTTACTTTTCGCCCAACCTTTTACAACACCAACACCTAGATTTAAATATATACAACATTATGTACTAGCGAAAATGTCACTCGCCTTCAACTTGCAAATTGCAATCTTTTCAATATCATTGGAGGTAGCGTGGAAGAAAGTTGTCCCATTCGGCTGCAATAAATGAATTCATTAAGCTGCAGCTAGAATATTATTACATATTAAATTTTTTTATCACTTCTACAACATCAGTACATAGATTTCAATATGTACTAAAAATGCAATTATTTCAATGTGGAAGAAAGTTTTTAATAATTATAAATATTAGGTCTTTGAGTCTTGATTGCTTTTACTTTTTGACCAACCTCTCCTACACCAACACTTAAATTTAAATACGCTATTAGCAAAATGTCACTCTCCTTGCAAATTCTAATATATTCAATAATATTGAGTGTGGAAGGAAGGTGTAGTGTGACTTGCAACTTAAATATTATTACAATTTGACTTTTTGTGACAGTTTGGCTTCTTTACAACTTTTACTTTTTGCTCTACCTCTTATAACACCAACACTTAGATTTAAATACATTACTAGCGAAATTTAACTTGCAAATTGCAATATATTCAATATCATTGGAAGTGTGGAAGAAAGTTGTCCTGTTGGGCTACAATAAATGAATTCATTAAGCTGCAGCAGAATATTATAACAACTTGACTTTTTTGATTACTTCTACAACATCAACACAAGTTATTAACTTTGCAATTATTTCAATATCATTGCATGTGGAAGAAACTTGTCCCATTCGGTTTCAAATGAATTCATTAGGTTATAGCTAAAATATTGTTAAAAATTGTTTTTTTTGTGACAATTTGTCTTTTTTGTCACTTTTATATTTAAACCCAACCTTTTACAATACTAACAGTTAGACTTTAATGCATTGCTAGCGAAATGTCACCCTCCTTCAACTAGCAAATTCCTATATTTACAATAAAAATCATTGAAAGTGTAGAAGAGACAGCTCCCTCATTCGGTTGCAATAAATAAATTCATTAGGCTGTAGGAGAGAAGTGGATTTTGGAGTTTTTTGCAAACAGAAGTATAATAGTATCTGCATAGGTTAAAATTTGCATTCCCAGAAGTTGATAAGAGAGTAAATCTAAACAGTCACTAAATGTTAGGCAACATTGTGTGTATGTGCATATATTTTGATTACTTTTAGTTCTCGCCCAACCTTCTACAACACCTACACTTTGGTGTACATATAAAACAACTTGCACATTGCATTCTTTTCACTATCATTGCGCGTGGAAGAAAGTTGTGCCCCATTAGGCTGCAAAATAAATTAATTTAGTTACAATTTGACTTTCGTTGGCGGAATGTGAATCTAAACAGTGACTTATGATTAATCTATATAAATAAATGAATGTGTGTCTGTCTGTACTCGATATAGTCCAAAAATGTTTCGGGCCTATTAAACATTAGATGAAGACGTTATATTCGATAAAATATGGTGTTTTGTGAAAATAGTAGGACTGTCAATTTGAGAGCTGTCAGTGTGACAGGGCAAACATTCAAATATTCAAACATTTACATTTACTTCTTGCAGAAGATCATATTTATGCCTCCGTAGTTCAGGACAGAAGTAATGCGACAAATAATTGACTTTAAGATTTTAAAAACATAGTCAAATTTTAAAGGGGAATTTATTCTATTCCAACTTTACTGAGCCAGAGCAACGCGTGGCTGAGAATGCTAGTAGTTGTATATATGTGCATATATTTTAGTACTTTTAGTTTTTGCCCAACCTTTTACTACACCAAAAAACTTAGGTGAACAACTTGTAAATTGCAATCTTTTCAATATCATTGCGCGTGGAAGAAAGTTGTCCCATACGGCTGCAATATATAAACTCATTCAAGCTGTGCAGTAGGTAGCTAAAATATTGTTGATACAATTTGACTTTCACTCGCATGTAAATAAATAAATAAAAAAATTTGATTACGGTCATTCACCAGATGGTATGGCAGCATACATAGCAGCACCCACAAATAAACAATTTTTTTTTACATATATATTTTTTGGTTAACATGTCGTGCACGTTTCATCCGGCACGTATTAGATGAGCATTGAACTATAAAGTGCACACATAAAAAACAGCGTTTGGTGAGAGATGAAGAAAAATGCACAAGGAGAAAATGTGTAGAAAGCAGCCGGCGTGTGCTTGGTCGGTCGGTCGGTCGTCTCGCTGTTCTGGCGCGATGAAAAAATATAATACGATACGCTGCCTTGCTACTATGTATTTACACTACGTCTCAAAACATCACCGAAAAGAAAAAGAAAAAGAATGAAAAAAGGCACGAACAAATAATTTAATTCGCTGCGACATTTATTATATTTCTTCTTTCTCGTCGTGTAAAAGTTTTTAAATTGCCTTGAAATTCTCACGTTGACATTATTGTTATTTTATGATATATTATGCTCGGTTAATTAAAAGCGGAGAGGGAAAAAAGTCAAATGAAAATTAAATGTTAATTAAAGAAATTGCAATTGATAATGTGTGGAAATTTTATGATTGACCTTTAAATGATAGTAAAAAGGTACACTATTAAAACTTAATCTCGGTGCATGTTATCAGCTAAATCGCCGGGAAAGATAGCGTGTGCGATAATAAACAATGCACCGATCTTTAATTCATATTGACATTCGTGGAATTTTAATTTATTTCTAAAAGGTTAATGTTTCTAAATATTAATTAATTGCATTAAACTTTATTTTTATTATTTTTGTTTTTTGTAAAAGTTCTTTAATGGTTTCTCAAAAATTCTTACTCTAAAGTAATTAAGTTATGGATACTTTTCAAAACATTTTTATTATACATGCAGTCAAGTAAAAAATTACTGTTTTGATAAATTGAGATAATAAGAGAAGTGATTGTCCAAATATCGGCTACCGTTTGCATTTTTCGTTTGTGGGTAGGCTTTTTTAACTGTTTAACTATCGATATTTGGTGTAGTAAATGATATGATTAAAAAGTGTTTTACAAAAAACGTTTTAATGTTGCAAATGTCAAATTGTGTGTATTTAACTGAAGTCTAAAATTGGATAAGTAATAATTAATTGTACAAACAAAGATCATTTTAATATGTTGTCTTGTTTTAAATATAAATTAACTAAATTTAACATTATTTGTAAATTTATTTAATAACTACTTAAGTAATTTTACTCGAAAATCTGTGCAATAGTTTAGTGTAATAAAGTTGGATACTAAAAAATTACTGTTTTGATAAATTGTGGAATAATACTATTCAAAAGTTTTTATGAGAGAAGTGAAGGTCCAAATATGTTGGCTATCATTTACATTTTTCGTTTGTGGTCACAATGTTCTAAATGATGTAATTAAAAAGTATATTTAAAAAATAATTTAATGTCGAACATGTCAAATTGTGTGTGGTCCAATATTGTTTTAAATATGATTTGAAAAATTAAACTTTTTTAATTATTTTCAAATGTTTTGGTATTGGCTTGTTGAAAATTCTTGTTGTTTTAAGTAGTTGACTGTAATGAAATTGAAGACTTTTCAAGTGTTTTATAATAGAGAAGATGGTCCAAATATGGTCACAACCCTTTAGTGATTCTCTAACTAATTAGTTATCAATTTTAAAAATGTCAAATTGTGTGTGTTTTAACTGCGGTCCAAAATTTAGCTAGTAACGATCGCTTGTGCCAAAAAGATTATTTTAATAATTATTAATTAATTAAATTCAATTTTTTTGATTCGTAAAAATCTCCAATGGTTACTTAAAAATTCTTACTTGTTTTTGTTAATTCTTAATTATGCTAAAGGTAATAATTTTTGTTACTTCGAGTTTTTTAACATAGATTACTATCGCTTCCATAAAAAAGATAATTTTAATGAAGTTTGAGTTTTTAACCAGTAAACCGGGTTTTTTTACAAATTATTATCAAACTGCCAAAGTTACTTTTAATTTATTGTACAATTTTGATGACCTAATCTAAACGAATCAAAATTTATTGAACATGTTCGAAACATCTCTAATCGCACAGAGATTTTTCACTTTTTTGATATGACGATATTATTGGAGTTTATCGAATATGACGGTCCTCAATTCATTGAGTCCCGAGCCAGGTGCTTTGCAGTAAGTTAGTCCCTGCTTCTAATTATTAATTAATTAAATTACACTTTTTTATTACTCGTAAAAGTTTTTTTGCTGCTTGAAAATTCTCGCTCATTTCAAGCGAAAATCTGGGCAATATAGTAATAAAGTTAGATACTCTCTTCAGAACGTTTTTATAATAAATGCAGTCGAGTAAGAAATTGCTGTTTTGATAAATTGAGGCAATTTCTGTTTATTTTCAATTATGCTAAAATAAATAATTATATGTTACGTTTAAATATCAATCAATTTTTTGAATATAGATTTCCATCGCTTGCACAACAAAAAAAGATTATTTTAATAAAGTTTCTTGCTTGTTGGGTATACAAATACAAAACTTTTCTGTCGATTTCAAGTTTATAACGTTTATATATATATATATTATATATAAGTAGGTATAAATTTTAATTTTCTATTCGATATGCAAAGTTATAATTACGCATGACTTTGAGGACGCGTTGCTTTCACCTACTTCTTTCTTCCTCTGTCTAATTAAATTATCTTATTTTGGATTATATACATCAAGAACGACGACAACAACAACAAACCACACGGTTGACTGACAGAACGCTCTTGAAACCTAACACACTTAGCAAACAATATTATTATTATTGTGATGCGTGAAAAAGTGATTTAGCTGTTGTGAAATTTGACAATTTGGCATATTTGTAAATTACGCTAGGTAGATGTAAATGTGGGTAAACCTAATTCGGGTATGCTGAATTGAACAAAGGTTTAACGTTAGATCGCGATTCCGATAGATTGCCATTTTTTATGTCTCTTGTTATTATAATATCAAAATTAATGTTTGATATCAATGCAATTTATAGCGATACAATATTAATGTTGATCTAAGCTCAATTATATTTTTACAAATCAATTTTAAGTCTCTACAACCATTGTACAACCTGTTAAAATATAATTCGATTTTTCTTCGAAAATATTATCTAAATTTTTGCAATATATGTCTCCACTATATTCTTTATGCTGAGTTTACCTTTAAGAAATAGTTGCT
Organism: Adinopsis sp. GC000173; assembly: GCA_030264715.1. NCBI lineage: Eukaryota > Metazoa > Arthropoda > Insecta > Coleoptera > Staphylinidae > Adinopsis > Adinopsis sp. GC000173. The sequence goes on along the minus strand of JARJDW010015957.1, from coordinate 36,825 downwards.
TTGATTAAGAACCTTTCTTTCTTTGAAAAAATGTTCACAGCCTGTAAGCCAGCAACCATTGACAGTAGTTTGGATACTTTAAATAACACAAAATTCGAATCGTATTTTTTGATACTATTTTGCCATTGATTGAAATTAAATCGATAGAAATTGATCGAATTCACAGCCAATAAAATCATTTAAAAAATCTAAATTGATGTACCATTTTCTTTAGTCCAAAACAAATATATTTTTCCCTCTGTAACAATATTCGGGCTTTGCAGCGAAAAAAGTTTACTAAAATATCATAAAAATATTAAAAAAATAGAGCAATCAAGAGTTAAAAGAATGTCATAGAAGGTAAAATGACACATCTTACAGACGCCATTTTTGCAAATTTTACATTATAAATATATGAAATCTATTCTTTAGGTACTAGGGCAGCTATGAAGAAAACAATATGTTAAATAGGTCATTGAATTCAACATCTTTGGATGGCAATGTCTCAAAAACGCGATTTAACTTTCAAAAAATGTTTGCACGATTGAATTCCAAATAATTGAATCAGCTTTATTATTCCATAATGTCACAATTTGCAACTAACACAATGTTATTTATATTCTCGAGCGTGTTAATAAATTATTAACATGAAGTAGATGTATAATTTTCCATAGAATATACGAATCGATTCTATTAATTGGTGTTAATTATTTATTTATGGGACAATGCAACATTGTCTGCCCGACTATATCACACATATTACACGGTTCGATCGAAAATTTATTATTTAATATAGATAATAATTGCGTAAGCGCATTTCAAGTTCATTGTAAGCGCGCGCCAAGCGAGCGAAGATTATTTATGTTGTCATTATCAATTTAATTTAATTTTGTACGCATTTAATGAAAGCAGCCGAGGCGTACGTGTTGAAAATGCTTAAAATTATGTATGACGCGCATGTTTTTAAATTAAAAACACACGATCTACATAATTTTCCATTCTGCAATAAACAATAATTGAGAAAAATAAAAATGTTAGTTTTTGTTTAACGATAAGTTTATCGTAAGATAAACTTTGTGCAAATAAATATTATTAGTTGTAAAATTTCAATGTTTTTTCATGCTACAATTTATTGCTTTATGTTGCAATATTTTTATTTTAATCACGAAGATACCGATCTGTAAACAAGTGTCTAATAAATATACAAACTTTGTAAGACGATGATGATCTGTTCTAGACACGCTGACTACTTGTGGATTAAATTTTCTCATAAGAAATATTATACTTAACATCAAACGAGATGTTTGCTCTAAAGCTTGAAAACCCTACATGTTCCTAATAACTGTTTATGTAACGAGTGGCAGAAATAACATTTTTCGATAGAAAATTGCTTAGCGCTGTGCCAAAAAGGCATTTATATCAAAAATTCAATTTATTGCGTCACGTTGCAATATTTTTATTTCGATCACGAAGATACCGGATTCGTAAACAAGCATCTAATAAATACAATACAAATTTTGCAAGACGAAGATGATCTGTTCTAGACACGATGATTATTTGTGGATTAAATTATTTTATATGAAATATTTAACATAAAATGAGATATTTGCTCCAAATCATGAAAATTATACATGTTCATAATAATTATTTATATAACGAGTGACAAAAAGGCACTTTACGGTACAAAATAGTTGACCACAATGCCAAAAAGTCATTTATTCATTTATTTATAAAAAATCAATATTTATAAGGAATTATGATATTGTATTTAAATCATTGTGAATCATATGTTTGTAAAGTATTTATTGACAGTGTAAAAGGATTTTATGTGGACATTATGTCTTTATCAATTAATACCTGTATAATGACAATATTAACCTATATTTATAGCATTTAACATTATAAAAACTATTACTGTTAACTACTAATTTTAGGAATATTAGTACAGTAAAAATTCGATAAATGCAACAGGCCTGATTCTATTTCTCCAAATTAGTTGCATTTATCAAATATTGCAATTATCAAATAAATTTTAAAATTTCCTTCGTTTTGAATAAAATCCTGTGAAAACGGAGAGGAAAAATAATAACAAAGAAAATTAAAAAAAATAATAATAAAACTTAAACTCTAAATGAATATGTATATTATTTGAATGTGTTGTTTTTGACAACATTTGACCGTAGTTGCCTTTAACTTGAATTAAAATAAGTCGCAGTTATAGAGAGTTGCATTAAGCGAAGTTGCATTTATCGATTTTTTTTTGTATATTGTAACATTTTGTTAAAAGTCATTGCGTATCGCAAAGAAATCACATCGGGGTCGCCAGTTTGACAGGTCTTGTGTAAATAAGTACAACAGTTTTCGGTTTCTAACATCACTCCTTTATGCCATAAACTGGCAGTTACGCCTCTCGTTATGTGAATAACTGTTATATATAACATTTTTTGCATATACACATATTAAGTAATTTAAAATGACTTAAATACGAAGCAATTTGACAGATTATGACTGTATCACTAATATTGGTAATGTATTCCATCTATGTATACATCAAAATTACCATTTTGATCCTATAAATTTACTTTATACAAAATTTGTACTTCTTGTGGTCACAGAACTCTGATGGTGACAATGTTGTACTTTCAAAGTTTAAACAATAGTGCAATTTTATTTATAAATCCCATTTGCGGTAAAGGGGTTTTATTACGCAACTTAATTTATTATATTTACCGCAGTTCTACCTATATAATTAATTTATAAATCTTGTTTGAAAAAACATCACTTACAATATCAGAATGTGTTAAATGTATAAATTTACAATTGTTAAATCTTAAATATACATTAGTTGATTAGGTCTTCTAAACAAATCAAGAAATTACAAAATATTTGCATTTTCACGTAAAATGTTATACATTGTCAAATTAACTTTAAATTTTTTTTAAAAACCGGCCTATAGATGTAAGTTATTAATTTGAAAATAAATGTATCATGTTTATAATAATAAAAATATTGAAAAGTGCGAATAATTCGTCTTTTTTGATTTATTTCGATTTATTAACTTTGCATTGCAATAAAAACTGTAATTTTTATATTTTTGTAATTTTTTATCAATTACATAAAACGAAACTCAATTATAATATTTAAATATTTAATGTACAAATTTACAGTTGTTATAACTTAAATATGCAAATTGCTAATTTCCCGAAAATAAATTACATCAATGAATGATGTTTTCTTAAGAAATGAAGACAGGACAAAAATGTTTGATCATATTTTGACGTATCTAAATTGTTATATGTTGTTGAATTAACTTTTCCAAGTTTTTTTAAGATGTATATTATTTATTAATCGGAGGTTAAATGTATAAAATGCAAAATTATCAAATTAATTCTTCTATGAAGTATTCTCCGTTTTTTGTGAATTGTCGAAATGCAAATTTTGCATTGCAATAAAAACTTTTTGAAAAGTTTGCAAATTACATAAATATAATTTTAGAAATCATTTCAATAGAATGGCACTGTGTCATTATACAATAAAAGTACGCTTTTTTGTACTAATTAATATGTTTGTTATGTATAAATTATATCAAAAAGCAAAAAATTATTGAATAATTTATTTGTCCATTCAAGTTATTAAAGCAACTTTCTACAATATATGTATGTTATTGACGTTGGCATGCTTCAACAACATTGTAAGCAAGTTGTTTATCGGCAATGCGTATATTGTTTCTGAAATCAATTAACTACTTTCCTAATTTACTCCTGGATTTATATAAATCGTATATAGTTGTGGCGCCACAGTGGCAAAAAAGCAGCGCCCATAAAAAAATTGAAAGTGAACGAACAAACACCTGAAGCGACGTTTTTTCTATCTTTCTCTCTCTCTATTGGAATGATAATTACGTTCGTTTTTAGAGTCGTTGCTGCTGTTGCTACCTTTCCAAAAATTGCATTCACGATAATCAATTTATGTGTGTATGTACAAATATTTCTATTTTAGTGTGGCTCGTTACTTTCGTTTTTTTTATTTACATTTAAAATACATAAACAACAAACTATGTAGATGTTTCGTCGAACAGTTTTTTTTTATATTCCACCTACTTCGACATTCTTATCAATTGTATTACTTTAGTATACACACATACATATACAGTGTTTATGCGTTATTTTTTCCACACACACACACAAAACATGTTTGCAAAAAAATATGTGACAAGATAGCCTTGACATTCTCACCGAAATTTCTTAATGTGATATTTACAATATTTTGTATCTGTGTGTGTATAGGTCGTTATTTGATGAAGATTTCGGCCCGGCTAAAAAATACAAGCGACATGACGCTGATGATCGAATTTTTCCAGCTTATTAATTAGCATATATATGTGTGTGTGAAAAATTGATATTCGCTTTCCACATTCTTCCAATTGAATAACATCCTTGATACTTAAAAGAAATTAAATTCTTTGCGCTTTTTATTGATTATAAAGTGTTAATTTCTTCTACCTGATTGGTTGGTACGAAACATTTTTTACAAACTATTATAATAGTTGAATGTTAAGTAACACGGTATAGCCTTAAATTTAAAGAAATTAAACTTTTTACGCTTTGTTTGGAAATATTTGTGTGAAAAATTAATGAGCCATGCTTTTCAATTTTCCTCCAATTCAATTGTAATAATTTCATTATTGAAAATACAACATCCTTGATATTTAATAGACATTTAATTCTTTAGGCTTTGGATTGTTAAATAAATTCGCTATAAACTATAAACTTCTTTTGCGTGATTGGCTGGTAGGAAATATTATTTATTAATTATTACATTAGTTGAATCTGAAGTAATGTGGTATAGATAATAGCATAATTAATTAAATTCTTCACGTTTGTATCATCATTGATATTTAAATTTATTTACCATAAACTATTAAATAGTAAATTTTTGTTTGGAAAATCAATGAGCACTTTTTTCCAATTGATTTGTAGTCATTTCATTAATTTATATACAAAATTTTTCATATTGAAATTAATTTAATTTTTTAGGCTTTGTATTGTTAAATTTATTCGCTATAAATTATTAATTTCTTTAACTATTGTTTGGTAAGACATTTTTTATTAATTAGTAAAGAAATTAAATTACTTACACCTTATATCAACTAGATATTACTATAGTTTTTTGCGTGATTGCTTGGTAGGAAACATTTTTTTATTAATTATTTCAATAGTGTTGAATGTTAAGTAAGCGCAATGAATAACATTTAAATATTTTATCAATTCATTTAAAATTAAAAAGGATGATATCGGCTGTAGACGTCATAAAGTACCACCTACCACTACTACTACTAGCTTGCTTTTGCTTGCTTTGAAAATACGTTTCATTTAATATTTATTGCGTCTATTTAGTATAGCTTCAAATCGGATAAAAATAAATTGAAATAAATGAATTTATTCGTCTGGTCGTTGCCGAATCAGACTGTATTTGCTGCTGTTTTATTTATGTCCGTCTCTGGCGATGATGCTATAAGCAGTCAAATCCTCTCAAGTTTAAAGGTGTATCAACCCTAACGATTTTATGTTATTACTATATTGCAACGTCATTTTTAAACAGCTAGTAGTTAATTTGGTTGTTTTTGCTTTTGCAGGAATTTTTGGTTACATCAATTACTTGACGCCGAAGAGTCGTAAGGAGATCTTAGAGCTGTTGGTCAATGGGTTGAAACGATTGGAATACCGTGGATACGATTCGGCTGGTAATTTGCAATTAATCTACAAATTAGTAACTATTACATTTCCGTGTTTGCTAACATTAATTATTATTTGAAGGTGTCGCAATTGATTCATGTGACAATAAGGATATTACGCTGATCAAGAAGACCGGCAAGGTTCGTTTGCTCGAGGATGAAATTAAAAATCGTAAGTGTTTAGTAGGAGATGATTTGTTGTTCGATCCAGTCGAATTCCGCACCAAGTTCTAATGTTTGCGTTAAGTCATTCTGTATGCAGTTAGTCATGTCTTCATCTATTGGGAATTGGAACATATCTCCAAAAAACACGCATTGGCCCAGCTAAAAATACAGATTATTAAGGCCATTTTAAAAGCAAATTTAATTCTCTACAATAAATTTTAGTACAATTTTACAATTAGAATATGTTTTCACTGAACAAATTCTGAATAGATCTAAATGGAAATATTTAATAGCATGGAGGAATAATATTATAATGAAAATATTCTCATCTATTCGGGGATAAAAATTATTTTAAAATGAAAGACAACAACATTTTTGCAAGTTGCCCGTGTTTAGCTTGTGTTGCCTAATAAGATTTCTAAATATCTACTTTCATAAAATATAATAGAAATGTAACGGTGAGGCGTTGCGCACCAGAAGGGCGAACTCAACATGTCACAGTTGACATAAAAAACACAAATTAAAGATTAATCTAAGGACGAATGTAATAATTTACCTTTTAATCGATAGTTTAACCTTAATTTTATTATCCACAGGCGAATTATTGAATTCTGATTTGGTTTAAAATGTTTATTTTGTGTTTTTATATTTAAAAGTCATTTATTGAAGTCACCCTTATGGTTTTGAATGTAACTCAAAAGAATGATTACTGTCAGAGAAATGGAGAAAAATTAAGTCAGGTATAGACGAAATAAATACTTGTACCTGTATGTTTTAAATTTCTTCTAGAAACTGTGATCAAATGTTTGCTTGTTCATTTTTTCTCGAAATTTTTATTAACTGTACTACTGTTATAGAAAACTGATATCAATAATCGGCTAAGTAATTTCAAAATATAATATATGCTGGTGTTATTAGGACTGGAGAAGAAAGACAATAATTGTGTTCCAATATACATTAAATCTAACGTAGAGAGAAAAAAATACCTGCATCTGCAGGGTTTAAATTCTTCTAGAAAATGTGATAGAACATGCTTGCTTTTACTTTTCTTTGACCATAATGAAATTTCTAGGAAAATTAAATAGGATTCTATATATCTAGAAGGTTTTAAGTGACCATTTTTAAAAAAATAAAATACTGTTAACTTATTGTTATGTTATTTGATTTGATTTATTTTTAAATTAAAGTGCACAAAGCAACAAATATTATACATTCGATGATGCGCAACTGAATACAAATTATATAATCAAAATAATTATAATTACCACATAAATGCAGACAATTTAAGTTAGAAATGGAGAGAAAAAATACCTGCATCTGTAGGATTTCAATTTTTCTAGAAAATATGATCGTATATACTTGCTTTTACTTTTCTTGGCCATAACGACATTTCTAAGAAAATTTTTATTAAATTTGTTGGATTCTATATATCTAGAAGTTTTCAAGTGACTACTTTTTTAATATAATATTGTTAACTTATATTTTATTTGATTTATTGTCTATTTATTGATTGAAATTAGAATTTATGTGAAGTCAAGGTGCACAAACCAACAACTGTTGTACATGTACATGATGATGCGCAATTGAATACAGAATATGCAAACAATAGAATTATTATTGCCAGATAAAAGCAGACAATTTAAATTAGGAATAGAGAGGAAAAAATACTTCCATCTGTAGTATTTTACTTCTTCTAGAAAATGTGATAGAATATGTTCGCTTTTACTTTTTTTGTGGCTATAAACAAATTTCTAGACATTTTTTTATTAAATTTGTAGGATTCTATATATCTAGAATGTTTTAGGTGATTATTTTTTTAATAAAATAATGTTAAATTGTTAAATTAAAGTGTACAAACAACAAATGTTACACATTCGATGATGCGCAACTGAATACAAAATTTATTTGCGATAATAAATAGGTTAGGTACTTGATGATTTTGGTGCGCAATTCGATTGGATTCGTGTTGTGTGTGTTTACGTTTGAAACTAATTTGAATCGATTGTATTACAGTTAGCAGTGTTTTGGATATGGAAAGTCAAATTCCCGTTCATTGCGGTATTGCACACACACGTTGGGCGACCCATGGCGTGCCAAGTGAAACAAACTCGCATCCACATCGCTCCGACATCCAACATTCGTTCGTTGTCGTCCACAATGGCATCATTACCAACTACAAGGAGGTTAAAGTGTTCCTGGAGAACAAAAACTATCGATTTGAGAGCGACACCGATACAGAGGTGATCGCCAAGCTGATTCATCTCTTCTACACGCAACATAAAGACTACTCCTTCAGGGAATTGGTCGAGCAGGTCGTTCAACAATTGGTGCGTATCTTAATCCGCCAAAAAGCAACAAGTTATTTTTCATAAAACACCACGCCACTCTTTCGTCTTTTTTGCAGGAGGGCGCGTTCGCTTTGTGTTTTAAATCGAAGCATTTCCCTGGTGAATGTGTGGCCACAAGACGTGGCTCGCCGCTGCTCGTCGGCATTAAAACTAAGACACGTCTTGCCACCGACTACGTGCCAATATTGTATGGAAAGGGTATGTGCTCTTTACATTGAATCATCTTACTCATAGCGATTTTCTTTTTTTTTCTATTCCTCCTTTATTTGTACCTTACACATACAACGCATTAAAATGCGTACCTACACCACCGAACGTACAGATCATATGGGAAGGCAGCGGAAATTTCGGGAGTGCGCGAGAATTTTTTTCTGCAGGGTGAGGGGTTTTTGGTTGCTTTCTTTTCTACTACTACTAACCCCCAAAATAAAAACCTACATTTTTTTGTGTCGCTAAAAACTTCTTAACTTCTAACCATTTGTCATGCCAAAGATTAATGATTCGGTGAGTAGATGATGATGATGATGACGCTATATAAGTCATGAGGGTACGCCTTGTTTACATAGTAACTTATATTTAATAGTAAATAATTAATAATTCTGTTTTTTTTGTTTGTTTCTTTTTTCATTGCATGGATTGTTGCTCTCTCTATTCTTTCACTTAAACATAAACACTAATCGTTTGCAACTCTAACATCAGACGACACTACTGTTTCTCCTAGAAACTCCCTAAACTCTAAAGGTATAACTTACTTCAATCAATGTTTGTTCTATGTGATTATTTTATGACACCATGTTTGTTTGTTTGTTCTTGTTATGTTTTTGTTATATTTACAGGATTTTTTAGCTTTTATTTTTTTTATTTTTATATTATTTTTGTGTGTTCTATGTATTAATTTAGTCTGTTTTCGTTTTTATCCTATTTTTTGTTGGGTGTTCCCGCTTCAGAATCAGACAACGCACACTCAGGTATATACCGAAAAATCAAAGATTTTTGTCAAATAGAATGCTTTGATGCTTTTTTGATTATACATGTTTTTTTTGCATAACGACGCGTGTCAGTAAGTATCGCGTCGATTATGAATGTGAAACTTTCAGGTGGAGGGACGCATAATCGCTTTTTTGTTTTTTTTTATTTTATTAAAAAATAATTTGTGTTTTTCTATGTTTTAAGGTGAGGGTTTTGGTTTATTCCACTTTTCTATGGCTGCAATTTACTAATTTTTTCTCCATTATTTGTTTGATATATAGAACATAGACCGCATATGCGTGGCGAAAACATGCCAGTGCTTCCGCGCACCGAATCAACATCAGAATTCCAGCCGTTGGAGGACAATGAAGTTGAATACTTCTTTGCATCGGATGCTTCAGCTGTTATTGAGCATACCAATCGTGTTATTTATTTTGAAGTGAGTCTGAATAGAATTTTTCAGCAATGCATTTGTTGAATTGTAAATTATTCGATTTGTGTGCAGGATGACGATGTGGCGGCTGTCAAGAACGGTACCCTAAGTATTCATCGTTTACGTCGTTCCACCGACGATCCGCATTCACGCGAAATTACGACATTGAAATTGGAATTGCAGCAGATCATGAAAGGCAATTACAGCTACTTCATGCAGAAGGAAATTTTTGAACAACCTGAATCGGTTATTAACACGATGAGAGGACGTGTTAACTTTGAAAATGGGGTAAGTTTTTAATGAAATATTTTGTTAGTAGCAACATCTATTAATTACCAAACTGTTTCAGACTGTAACTTTGGGCGGTATTCAAGAATATGTACCGGAAATTAAACGCTGTCGCCGTTTAATGCTTATCGGTTGCGGCACATCATATCATAGCGCTATCGCAACAAGACAATTGCTTGAGGAGCTTACTGAACTTCCGGTCATGGTTGAATTGGCGAGTGACTTCCTTGATAGAACTACCCCGGTATTCCGTGACGACGTTTGCTTCTTCATATCCCAATCAGGTATAATTTACGATCATTATTTAACTATACAGAACACTCATTTAAAACATTAATTAATTATTTTGTAGGCGAAACTGCTGATACATTAATGGCTTTACGCTACTGCAAGATGCGTGGAGCATTAATTGTTGGTATAACCAATACCGTAGGCAGCTCAATCTGCCGTGAATCGCATTGCGGCGTTCATATTAATGCTGGTCCTGAAATTGGTGTTGCATCGACTAAAGCGTACACCAGCCAATTTATTTCGTTAGTGATGTTTGCTCTAGTAATGAGCGAAGATAGAATTTCTTTAAAGCAACGTCGCGCAGATGTAATTTTACCGTTATTGAATGTATCCTCGTTATTTCCAACTAAAATAATTATGTTTTTAGATTATTCAAGGTCTTGCAAAGTTGCAGGATCAAATTAGGGCTGTATTAAAATTGGATTCGAAAGTACAGGAGCTGGCAAAGGATTTATACAAGCAAAAATCGTTACTTATTATGGGGCGTGGATTTAACTTTGCCACTTGCTTGGAAGGAGCACTAGTATGTTTCATTTTGCATATTACATTGAATTGTATTATCTAATAATAATTTTTATTTTACTATTCTAGAAAGTGAAAGAATTGACATACATGCACAGCGAAGGAATTATGGCTGGCGAGTTGAAACACGGACCTTTGGCGTTAATCGACGATCAAATGCCCATTTTAATGATTGTAATGCGGGATCCTGTTTACACAAAATGTATGAACGCCTTGCAACAGGTAACGGCACGCGAAGGCCGTCCAATCATCATATGTGAAGAGGGCGATGATGAAACTAGCTCGATGGCACCAAAGTCGTTGCAAGTACCAAAGACTGTAGATTGCTTACAGGGTATTCTTACCGTAATTCCAATGCAATTGTTGAGTTTCCACATTGCTGTGTTGCGAGAGTGTAACGTGGATTGTCCACGTAATTTGGCAAAGAGCGTCACCGTCGAATAGGGGGAGTTTCTATTTACATCTTCGCGCATTTATAGATAGAGAATAATCCATCCTTAATTTACGTACTTTTAAAACAAACACAATGTACATGTGTATAAAAAAGAAAAAAGAAATTATTTCTGTTGCTTCTATATATAAGTTATATATAATATTGTGAATATTTTATTTTTTTATATAAAGACGTTATACTACTTGTGCGGCGGTGAATTTTTCTAATTTGAACGTTCATCCAATCGCATATTTTCATCTTAAATCTTTTATAATTGATTAACTATGTATCAATACTCTTGATTAAAAATTATAATATAATGCGATGTAAAGTAAATTGCATATACCTATTTTCTATCGTTTTATATGTATACAATATGTTTATTACCTTGATCCGTGTCCGTTCATCCATTATGCGCCACCTACTTTCCACCATAATAAAAAATAAATGTTCAATTGAAAAGTTTATGGAATAGTTAAAAAGTTAGTTGGTATTGAACAAAATATACGCAGAATCCTTTCGGTGTACGTTACGTCGTTGTATATTGATCTAGCAGGTGCAGTTATAGCACACAACGAACGAACGAGAGAGGACAAATAAAGATCGCACGCTCGTTGTTGGTGGCGAAATAGGGCGATCGTATTGGTGATGCGAATGCGATGCGGCAATGTGCATGTTCGATCCATCCGTCAGTGCGTTGAGAGACATTTGTAGCTTCGGAGACGCGCGAGCCTAGAATCGTTTTGTAGCCGCTAGGAGGAGTACGTAACGCTTGTTGGTGGAAAGTTGGTAGCGGCAAGCGGCATACGAATTGCGCTTGTGTGGTATTCGTAGGTAGTATTAGTCGAGCGAACGCGACATAACAGTTGTGAGTTTTGTGCCATATAATTCTCCCTACTCTCTCTGTCAGAGTTGATTTTTTTCTATCGACTGATAATCGAAAGTTTTGTTACTTTAGTTGGTTTTAAAGAGAAAAATTACTCGAACAAGTATGGCGGTGCCAGTGCCCTGTACTCGTTTCAGCGACAATTACGACCTGAAGGAGGAACTGGGCAAGTAAGTAGAGAAAAGTGTGTGTGTACCGAAAATAGCCGGTGGAAAACCTGCGCGTTAGGACATGAACGTATTGTAGATACATTCACCAAACTCGCAATAATTAAATACATGATATACGATTCTATTTTCTATAAAAACCATGTTAAAACCATCATGCTCTTTCAAATATTTATCACTTTGTCGCTTTACATCGCAATGCCGTGCCGCAAATCAGGAGCTGGATGTATCCGGGGGGACCCGATACAGACCGGGCTCTCTCATACTCGGATATCTGCATTGCATAGAGAAAATCAATATGGGACGGCTCAGCCCTCTGTACTCGCGATGACAGGTGGTTGTCTCGAAAATTACATAATTATCGAAAACGTAAACGTAAATGCTTTAGATTTTATTTCCAAATCTATGACTCATCTTGTTGCATATTTATACTATTTTTTATTTTCACCTACCAGACATAACCTAAGCGCAAATTTAGCTAGAGAATTTAGTAGTACACTTTCCCCAATGCCATATGCAGAGTAATAAGACAATTGATCTTGCGATGCGTCATTTTTTACTCTATGCATTGGATTGGTGGGAATTTTTTCTACACGCAAAAAATTTGTTTACACTATCACGCATATAAATATTTAACTATATTAAATAAATTCATGTCAATATTATTCGACGCTCAATTATTCACTGTTTAGGGGAAAGTAAATATCGTGTCGGTGGCGGTGGCGTTCGGGGCGACCTTAAAAACAATCAACGAAAATGTCAGCAGCATATTTTTCCTAGTCACCTAGTGCTAGAGCTAGAGCGCCGCGCATATAATAAGCTGTTTAAAGAAACATTTGCAAAGCGCATAAATTGGCTTCTAATTAAATATATATATACACACTCATACACATACATATTACATATACTACTCATTCTCACATGGTTTCGCCTCCTCCTCCTCCTTCCACTGCCATTTGTTTATTTTTATAGATCGCTGGCGCTTCGGGCGGAATATTATGTCATTTATTTTTACACTACTTTGCGTCTTCTATAATTTATTTTTTTGCAATGTGTCATTAAGAAATCAAAAAATAACAAAATAACATACATACACAGAGCAGCATCAAAACATTTAAAATGTGTTGGGCTAGAGAAAATGTAGGTTAACGCTAGCGCTCCTACAGCCATCTAGTGCTGATGAATGAAGCGCGTTTTTCCCTCCCGTTAAGTTAAAAGGTCAAGGCGGAAGATCTAAGTAGTAGTCATACCAATTGTGCGATGATGATGTTCCTTTGGTTTTGCGGTTCCAAGTTGGGGAAATGGATTGTGATAAAGAATGATCTGCGGATGATTTCTGTGAACTCATAAATCACTTCCACGATGGCAACTTTGAAAAGCAAAAGAATATAATATCTCTCCGACTACTCTCGATGATGATGCTGATGATGATGATAATGGTTGGGAGAAGAGAAAAAAAACAATAGCGCGTCGAACTGATACGGCGGCGGCAAGATGTTTTCCGAAAAAAATCGATGCGATGGGGATGATGCTGGAATAACAAAGGCCCAATTAAAATTTATATTTGAATATCGGGCGGCGGTGTAACAATTCGATGAGGAGGATACCTTAAAAACAAGGCATGAAGCTTATATATATATATATATATATGTGAGGGTTTTGCGTTTGCTGCTGCTGCCATCGACGTCTTACTCCTCGAGCAAGCACACAGCTATCGTTATTGAAAATCATCGATCCAATTAATTTTAAAGGCTTCGCGTTCTCTTTCTATGGCATATAGGCCATACGACGCTCGTCCAACGTTTTATGTATGTGTGTGTGTGCGCGCTTCGTTGTTCTCCTCCCGTATCGCGTACAGGCAAGCAAATTTTTTTTTGCTCTCTATTGCCATTAAAGCGAAGCAGCGCCTACACTCGCACACACACACACTACTACTTGACCCGCAAATCAAGATAGCAGAAGAATACGTAATCAACAGCAGCAGTAGCAATCGATTTTTTTGCTGCTGCTCCTGCCGCTCTGCCACTCGTGTTGAAATCACGTGCTGTATCAGTTGGCGAAATCAACACCTTCCTAATTCCATCACTTTGGATCAATTAGAATTGAAAGTTGCTGGATTTAATATAGTATAGGGGATTCGGTTATAACGAGCGCGTTGGTGCCAAAAAATTTCCTCATTATAATTACATTTTTATTAATAGTGACTACTAACAATACTCTATATGAATTTATACATGTACTCTCGAATGTATCTGAAAAGAGAATGATTTTCAGGAACTGCAATTTTTAGAGATTTGCACTTACCTGAATTTTGACAGATTAGACTATTTAAAAAATATGCAAATGCATTGTTTATCTTTATGGCATGGATTAGTTTCAGGTAACTAAAATTTAGTTGATAGGAAAATTTTGATTCTTATTATTTTAACTTACAAAAATGTCAATAGCGAATGTATTCTATTAGAGGTGTATAAAATGGTAGATAATTTTGAAGAACTCAGTTAGATAGGAAGGGATTTAGTTAGAATTAGGTTCTAAGGATTATAAAGTAGTTGAGAGGTACTGGTTGGAAACACTAATCATATGAGAAACCCATGATATCATGGGAGTAAATAATATGTTTTCCTATCTGTCTTATTGAATTTAAAACCACCCGATCTACAATCACAAGTTTAGGATTCCAGTATATTGAAAGGAAGTGCAATCAATTCCAAGGTTTAGAAAGTAGTTGAGAAGTGCTGGATGGAAATACCTATCATATGAGAAACCCATGATATCATGGGAGTGAATAATATGTTTTATTAAATCTAAAATCACCAGATCATAAGTATACGATTTCAGTATACTGGAAGGAAGTGCAATTCTAATCATTAGGTGTAGGATAAATAGTATGGGAATGTTTTTATTATGGGATGGGATGGATTGGGACTAGAAAGAAAGTTTTACAAAACTATAACAGACGCGCTAGTTATATCCGAATTGAAGACGAAATAGTTTTTGGTAAAAACTGCCTTTTATAACAGAAGCGTTCTTCATATTTAATAAATTTAATTGTTGATTACTCTTGATATTCAAAATTTCATGTTAGATCCGAATTCTCGATACAAGTGGCGTTCGTTATAACTGGACCGGATTGTATTAATTTAGATATAGTACTATAAGAAGCGTTTATAGCCTAACTAATATTGCATTAAGTTTATTGGTTCATTATTCTTAATATTGAAAATTTCACGTTAAATCCAAACTCTCATTACAATTGGCGTTCGTTAGAATCGGACCCGACTGTATTAGAACAACTTAGATGCAGCAGCACACTAAACCGGCCCGCAATTCGTCATAATAAAACGGTCGCATTATTGACAAATATTAATGTTTGCTACGGGAAGTGACTGTCGTGGCTATTAATGCGCCACTCAATAACTGTCGAATGCAACAATTTATAGATTTTCGGGTTTTCGGTAGAGGGGGGGCATTTTCTTACATAATATATGATAATCTCCAAATTGTGTTTCTTCGTTGCATAAATCTTCCTTCGCAACGACAAATTACCTTTGAATGTGTATATATATATATATAACCACTATACGTTTTTTTGTGCTTTGCTTTTCTAAATAGGAGTTCTATTACATATATATCTTTTTTGCGTTCTGCGAGAGAGGGTGAATGTAATTAAAGTTGTTTTTCATTCGTATCGATTTAAATATTTAAAATGGGATTTTAATGATTTAACTTTTACGTATACCTATATAGAATTTATACCACCACCACCGCCGCCGTCTTAAAATAATATGTTAGATTTTATAAATAAATTAGGCGGGCGGCTTTAATATTTACATGCTTTGTCGAGCACAGTCCCCTTAGTTACCTACCTACTACAATATTTTAAAATTATGATTATGATTTTAGACCTGCTTTGTGCTGGTGGCGGTGGTGGCTATGCCTTTCATAATGTGTAACCTGTGTGTGTGTGTGTAAAATTTATCGCGCATTTTTCACAAAATCGCATTACATGCAGGGTGGTGCCATTCCAAAAGCAGGGCAGAGCAAAGCGCCGCGCGCGTCATAAAAGCGCAATTTTGACTAAAAACATACAAAGTACATCATCATCACGCGCGCTAATTAATTAAGTAACATGAAATATAATATTAACGTCTGAGAGGATTAGTCGAAAAATGAATGCGAAACGTCTAAGCTAATCTTGTAGAGTTTAGTATGTTAGTTCAGTTCAGTCCGGTTGAATTAGATTAAACTCTAGTTTGCTAATTTCAAACGCAATTTTTTGTAATTAATTGCAGCTTAGACTAAAATGAAATATGTATAAAGTTATGTATTGAAATTTAGATAGTTTGTAATAAAATATCAAGTTCAAAAAGAGATTTTCACTTACTTATTTTTCCTCCATTTTATAAGAATGCCTCTAAATCAGATAGTCTAATATTACAGTCCAGTTAGGATAGTTTTAGTTATCAAATAAGAAAAAATGACACAAATACGAATCGTCTAATCTAATCTTGTAGAGTTTAGAAGTTCAGTTCAGTCCAAAATCGCAACGATACATTAAATAGGGATTAAAATTGAAAAATCTATCTATAGTTGGTACTGACAGATTTACACTTGCCTATTTTAGAATAGTCTTAAATATCATATAAGAAAAATGACACAAACACGAAAAATGAAAGCAAAACGTCTACTCAAATTTTGCAGAGTTTAGTAGTTCAGTTCAGTCCGGTTGAATTAGATTAAACTCCCGTTTTGGTAATTTAAAACGCATTTTTTTGCAATTAATTCCCGCTTCCACCAGGATGAAAGATGTAAGAAGTTATTTAATTTGGGTAGTTTGTAATCATTTTTTTGTGGCACAAAAAGGGTAGATAACACACGATTTAATAACCTGGTCAAAGCTACAAAAGGGCATATAATTATTTATCACTGTCGCTTTTTCTCCCATTCTTATTCATGAAAGATAATCTATTGGTTGTGTGTGTATGTGTACGTATACCAACCACCTACAATGGCGCAAAAAATCGTTAATGTATTTCCACTATCTCATTACAATATTTCCAATCTAATTTATAGATTAAATTTTACCTACTTTATAGGTGCATTCATGTATTGTATGTACAATATGTACAATAAGTTTAAACTCAATTCGGGTGCTAATAAACAAAACTAAAGATTCGTAGGAAATAAAATTAGAAAACATAAGCATTTAAAAATCTATAGCTGCAAACGAATACCTGAAGAGTTCAAGAGAGCTACTTTTTTCTATGTGATTACGATTCATAACATCATTAGTAACCATAATCACATAACAACTTATATACGCAAATTGATATATGGCGAAATATTAAAAAGTAGCTTTCTTTAACGCTTGAGGTAGTCGTTTGTGACTATAAGTTTTTATATGATTATGTCTTCTAATGACATGATATTATTGATTTGTGCATAAAGTTTTATTCTCCACGAAGGTTTAGTTTTGCATAATAGCGTTCGAATTGAGTTTGAACTTATTGTACACATACATACTATTTTCGATTAAACTAAAATCGCATTAACTATGTTATATTTATTATGCGCCGGTCCATTACTGTATTAAACATTTTGAAAATTGCTAATGTTGCGCTTAGAGTTAAAACACACAATTTGAATTTGTACATACTACATATATGCTATAGTTAGTTAGTATAGAGCCAGCTAATGAAAGTGCATTCAATGTATGTATGTTGTTGGCTTATAATCGATGGAACAAAGATCTAATTCTATATAGTATGCGCTTATTACAATCATAGAATTGATGTTTTTTTATTCGTCGTCGTGTATGTATGTATGTATATGCAGCACAAGCACATGAATCAATAAGTACGAGGAACTATTTCTAGAGGTTTCTACATAATTGAACAACCTTTATAAAATTACTGTATATACAATAAAAATATTAAATTAGTATTCATAATATATTTACCAAACAAATTCATTATTTACAATGGGGTGAAGTACGCGTCTATGACATGAAATTGTATTAAAATTTCAGTTAGTGTGTGTGTGTGTAAAACACCACCAAAAATAACATTTCCGTTTCGTTTGCATTCCCTAAATAAAATACGCCTAATAAAAACTTTGAATGGTAGAAAATCCGCTATTAAAGCGACAGTAATGAAAATTTCCTTGTTATCATTATTTTATTAATAAATGTTTATTTAATATTGTTATTGATATTTATTATACACTAATCAGTATTCCTGATAAAGATAATATCGTTCAATATTCAATAATTATGGTTAGCTCTTAACGATTTTCACATGCTGAGACTGCGTCTATACTTTTTTAATTTGCTAATGAACGCTTATTTAATTCACTTACGTGGCAACAATGAAATTTCCCTTGTTGCCATCAATTTTTATTGTATATTAAATATTGCAATATCGATATTACCGTAAACCAGCGTTGTTGATAAAAATTATAATAATATTTCAATATAATTTGATTCGCTTTAATATTGAACACTTATTATTATTATTATTATTATCATTGTTCAGCCAAGTTCCAATATTTAACTCAAAAATCAACATTAGAAAGACAATTTCTGTTAAAAAATAACTATAGAAATATTTGGTTCACTTTAACTGCTCCAAGTTGGTATAAGTTTGTTACATTTCCACATTTAATTGGAAAATTACATATTTTCATTTTAGAATGGTAATGACTGCAAAGAAATGTTCAAATAAGTGTTTGGTTTACTTAAAATTTGAACCCTAAATTTAATATTCTATAATTATCGGAGGTATTGTTAGTTTAGTTTAGTTTAAACAAATAAATTTGGTTTAGTGACTATAATATTTTTTAGCGTTTATTTAATTCTATTATTGATTGAACATTTATTTAAATTATAGAAATAATACAATTCTCTTTTCTGTCATCAATTTGGAAATTTTATTTAATATTATTAGTATTTACAACTACTCTAAAAAATTAATATTGAAATTTACTCAGTTTTTAAATATAATTTTAGTAAAAGTCAATATTAATTTACGTTCAAATAAAAACAAATTCATATAGTTTCGAGTTCAATAAACTTCATGTTAATATTGGCAACAGCGCAAAATTTTGACATTTGTTTTATTCGATTTGCCAAATCTCATAATTTGTTTTTTATAGCGTTTTTTCTCCATGGCTTCAGATCTGATTGTATAATATCATAGTCCGCTTAGGATACTTCCAATTATCCAATAAGAAAAATGACACAAAATGCATCGGCACAAATTCAGGTCTCTAATTGACGTTAATAAACGGCAAGATACATCGAACTAGATTTAAAAGTGGAAAACCTTTGGATGTTTAAAAATTTCTAATTGTAGTTCGGTTTATTCTTTTGTGGCTCAAGTGTTGGTGGTTTAATATGACACTTCGCTTAAGATAGTTCCAATGTTCCGATAAATAATGACACAGTTGGCTTTGGTCAATTTATATTCGCTTATTTTTCCTTCATTTGCCTACAAATAAGATAGTATAATATTGCAATTTGCTTAGAATAGTCCCAATTATCCAATAAAAAAATAACACAAATACGTCACGACAAATTCATGTCGAAAATCGATCTTATACTGACGTTAATCAACGTTAAACTGGGCTTAAAAGTGAAAAACCTTTTCAATGTTTTATAATTTCTAATTATAGTTGGCTGCGACCGAATTTCACTTAAATTACAAACCCCTTTTTTAATTTACTAATGAACATTTATTTAATTTCCTTAATTGGTAATAGATGTAACTCAATAATGTTAATTAGCATGATCGAAGCAGGCAGCGAGTATTTTTTTTCTGCGATATTTCGATAATTAATGAATTGAACCATTTTTTTTGCAACAGCGCCGAATCATCATCATCATCATCGGCGCAATAATTATTCGGTCCCGGGGAAAAAATCCAAGCATGAAATGGGATGTACATAATAATTTTACTTACATTTCGGTAAATATTCCATTTTCACGGGTACGCTCACACAAATTAATCGATCGCCTGATAAAACGATTCAATATGTTTGCGCTAATCAAAGCAATAAACGCGTTAAATAAATTGTTGACACCGCACGTAGCAAGCAAACGATTTGAAGAAATATTAGCAAATTGCTGCAACGCCACCTACTATGTTAGTGCGATTATTGAAACGTCAGCTGATTTAGATCAGTGTTTCTCAAACTTTAACGAAACATCGTTATTATTTATTTGGATATAAAACAAAGTGATAAATTTTTTTTATAAACTAATGCAAACCTTTACGCTGATGTAAATTTAACCAATTTTTTATTCTTTGTTCAAAATTTATCATGAACAATTTCACCCACTTTGAGAATGACTGTTCTAGCTCATTTAGATGTTTTTCTAATCTCAAAAATCATCTGGCTGGATGCAAGAAGTATGTGTGTGTGTGGTTCAAAGCAGCGATTAAATATTAATGCGTATACACACAGAATCTTTATTTCGGTGAGTGTTTATAGAATTAAAATCGATACACGTGAAACAGAAATAAACGGGGGAATTGCATGTATGTAAGTATGTCTCTGCGAAAATCGATAATTTTACTACAATATTTAAATTGAGAGTGCTGTGTAAGAATGTTTTAATACGCAGTTGCATAAATTTTGTCTCTGCTTGCCGGCTGTTGCTGTTACAGTCAGGTGTAGTATTGTAATAATAATCTAGCGCATTTTTTATATGTGCTATATGTGTGTGTGTGTGTTTGATGATATTTATATTCAGCAGCATTCTATTCGTATTACTGACAAAATTCTTATTCATGGAATATCTGTCAGCCATTTAACATATACATATATAAACGTGACATTTTATTCGTTTTTGTGATGATCGTACAAGGTTGTATGTAGTAGCAACAACATCGACATCAACTAGATAAATGTCGTTAATTTTAATAAAATTTAGTAATTGTTTAAACATTTCTATATATTTCGTTTTTGATTCTTACTTGACTTTATGTCAATGTCAATAAAATCGTGTTACTGACTGACAAATTTCTTATTCATCTGTCAGCCATTTGACATACATATTTAAATGTGACTTTTTTAGTTATGGTTTTAATGGTGGTTATAAAAAATCTAGCAGCATAAGCTTAATGCTTAATTTAAAACGTGCAATGTGGTAGTACAATGACAGACCCTACATCATTTCCAGAACCTTCGATTCTTACTTCTAGCTGCTTCCTATATATATATTGACTTTGTGTCAATGTCAATAAAACAATAATACCGGCAAAATTCTTATCTTATTCATTCATGGTTTTTATGATGGTGTAGAATAGGCAATGTTGTAACAACAACACACTCGACGCCCCCCAACAGAAGCGTGCTAAATTTTAGTAATGCGATATATATCAACATTAATTATTTAAAAATACAATATATTATTGGACTGAAAAGACAGTACATCATTTCCAGAACGTTCGTTTCTGATTTTTAGCTATTTTTTATCTATCGACTTTGTGTCAATATCAATGAAAAAATAATATTGAAGAAAATTCTTATTCATTCTTGGTTTTTATAATGGTGTAGCAACAACACCATCGATATATATCAATATTAATTAAAAATACAATATATTTTTACACTGAAAAACCGTCATTTTCAGAACATTCGCCTCTGATTCTTACCAACTATTCCTATCTATTGACTTTGTGTCAATGTCATTATAGCAGTATTTCTGACAAAATTTTTATTCATTCATCTGATTGTTGAGCAACACAATTGACATAACTCCAACATAAGTTTACTTAATTCTAGTAATACAATTTATAATATATCAACATTAATGATTTAAAAATACAATGTGCTCGTACACTGACAGACCGTACATCATTTCACAGAACGTTCGCTTCTGATTCTTACCTACTACTATTATATGTATTTCCTATCTATCTATTGACTTTGTGTCAATGTCAATAAAACAAACTATTCTTGTGCCTTGTTGCTGCTGCTGCGCTCGACTCGAAAAATCATAAGATGTATTTTCCGTTTGATGTATGTACTACACCACATACCTACAAGTTGTCGGAGATAATCTACAGTTTAAAATCCCACAAATACATTGCCTTGCAATGAGCGAAGAATAATATTTTTTCGTTTTTTGTTGGAGAGAATTTTATGCATTACCTTTGCTCTGCGCTACAAAGAAGCGTCCAAAAGTTTTTACTTTTTGCTCTCTCGTTCTGGAGTGGAAAAGCAACAAACGATTTCGAGAGTTTAATATTGTACAAAGTTGTAATCATTTCAAGTTTTTACTATTCATCCCTCCAGCTGGATGTTGTCTATTAGTTGGAATTTGCTGGATATTTAATAATAAATATTTTTTGCTTTCATAGATAACGAAATCCTTGTTTCTGATAAAAATTTGGAGTCGATAGTAAAAATATTTTATTCACAATTAGGCTATCCATTTATTAATGTTAGAATCTATTAAAAAAATATCACATAATGGTATTTATTAAAAATTAAGAATATTTTGTCGTAAAAAAGTTACTCGTATATTGTAGATAAAAAGGTTGCCTCTTAGTAGTTGAAATTACATATTTTGGAATGTCTAATTCTAATTCAATATACGAGGATTGTTCGGCAAGTAAATGTTAAATTTTAAATATTCTTTTGCTGTTAAAATTGTTGAAATGTCTCTGAAAAGATAATAGATTTTTTGATTATGATGGGATTGATGAAATTTATGCTGTAATATACGAGAATTGTTCGGAAAGTAAATACCGTTTCGTTTTACTTGTTATACTTGCACGGATACTCAGGTATTTGTGTGGTTTATAGTCTATCCGCTCACGCCATTATAGCCAGATTATGTTATGTCTACATTTGTTAGTGATTATTCAAAATGTTTAAGGTAATTTCAGCGCAACGTCGACTGTAATCTGTGCAACTATGTATAATAATAGCGTTGCGGTGAGGGTAGTACGAAACGGTATTTACTTTTCGGACAAGCTTCGTATAAATACTATTCTAAATTTAGAAAATAAATAAGTTGTAGAACATCACTTGTTTGAAAGTATGATAAAGCAAGGCGTTGTAGCAATGAATTTTATTTAAATGTTTTATATTAAAAAAACAACAAATATTAAAGGCAGATTAATGTTAGTTTTAAAGTAATTTCTGTCATGATTGTTTTAAATTTTATATTATTTTTAATTATTAGTTTATATGCGATTTTTTTGACAAAAATAATACACTTTCGCCAGGGGTACAAAATACATTATAGTTATTTGCTACTTTTATTAGTTTTGAAAGAAATCTTATCAATGGCACAACCCGGAAACTTATCGGAACTAGTCAAATGTGACAATTCACCTTATATAGTCAAAGAATTTTACCAAATATCAAAAGTTAAAGACACATTCGATATATTACGGTTTAATACTTCGGGAAATGATTGAAAACATATAATTATGCACCAATCTAATGTAATGTGTTTAATTACCAAATTGTCATTGTGAAATATTTCATGATTCGGAAATATTTTGATGCAATTATCCGGAAATACATTTGACCCAATTTTTGCTACATTTTTGAATTATTAAGGTGAAGCGGCAAATATAATTAGCAGCGAGTAGTATGTAATTTTTTATTAAATAGTTAAAGGTATTGAATATATCCAACTATATTTTTAAGTATTGCACGAATGTGACATAAATTTTCTTATATCAAGTATTTGAAGCTGAATTAGAAAATATTAAATATAGTTTAATTGTATTCGGCTTGAAATATTCGTAGTGGTGTCGCTATTATCTTTTATCATAAGGCGTCATAATGAATATTGCAAACTATTTTTTTTAACTTTTGCACGAATGTGATACAAATTTGCCTATACCAAGTATTTCAAGCAGTAATTTCACAAGTTTGGTCATTTTTTTCATTGCATATCTAAAAGAAAATATTAAATATAATTTAATTGTATAAGATGATGGGATGTGAAATACAGTGTAGTGATTTTGACATTAATTTTTATCATAAAGTGTCATAATGTTTATTGCAAATTATTTTTTAACTACTGCACGAATGTGATACAAATTTGCCTATACCAAGTGTTTCAAGCAGTAAGTTTGCAAGTTGGAACATTTTTTCTTTGCATATCTAAAAGAAAATATTAAATATAACTTAATTGTATGGGATGATTAATTGCAAACTAAATTTTTAAGCGTTGCACTGTAACTCAAATTTGTCTAATCAGGTATTGTATTTCAAAAAGTCAAGTTCACAAGATAGATCACTTTCTTTTTTGCGTACTTAATAAAAAATAACAAATATAATTTAATTCTTTTTGGACATTCGACGTGCTCAATACTCGTAGTGTGATTTTGCCATTATATTTTATCACAATGCGTCATAAGCAAACAGCAGTGGGCCACGAATGTGACAGTAGTATTTTATGTAGTAAATTTTTAAGCCAAATCACTTTTTTATACACGTATCCCATAGAAAATATTAAAACTAATTTAATTGTATTCGCATGGGATAATTTAATGAATATATTAATTAATTCCACTAGTCAACTTCACAGTTTTTGTCACATTTTTTCTGCATACCTAATACAACAAATTCTATGGGAATACTCGGTGTATGCAATACTCGCATTGCGATTGTGGAATTACATTTTATCACAACGATTATTTATTGTTTCAAAAACCGGCCGTATACCCACACTCATAATTATGATGCCATTAATAATTTACAAAACTAATATGCTTGTAAGTACATACATACATACATATACACCCGCGACCACAAGAATCCGATCGCTTTTTCAAACTTACCGCCTTATGGAATATGCGTAAATGTATACTTAGAGAGTCGTAGTTGGCATTGTAACATTGAAATAAAAGGCATACTACTAATTAATTACTAGATATTCGTAGCTGGCGTTGTTTATTCGCTTGCAGGTGATCGGATTCTTGTGGTCGCGGGTGTATATCTGTATTGAAAAATTGAACATTCAAAGCGAAAAACCTTGCATTCCCATTAATCTATTTTAGTCTGTTTTTTTTGCATCGCAGCGTGATTATTAAATACATATTTGAGTAATTGTGTATAGATTCTTATGCGTATGTATTTAAATATTTCTATGTCGTTATATGTGAAATAGCTGATAATTAAAGTAATTTACCAGTTTTTTTTATTTTCATTGCAAATACTGCGCTGATATATAGTATACACATACATATTCGTTATCGATTGTTTTACCTTCAAATTAATTTACATTATCGTGCCATGCTTTCGAATACGTATTATCATTTGTAATCGATAAGGATTTGGAATATGATGAGACGTAATCTGTCCCAAAGATTATTTATAGTTCGCACGAAATTATAGAATATATATGTATTATATCTAAGGTGAAAGGTTGTTTTTGTGCCGTGTATCTGTGTGTGTGTGTGTGTGTGTGTGTTTGTGTGCGAGTGGTAGTAGTATAGTATCGATTGATTCGATGGGAATAGTTATAGCTTACGTGCTCTATTATTGTTCGTTGTCTTAGCTTCCGAGTTTAATTACTTCTTCATTAATAATGATATATGATCCTAACAAATACAATATTGACTCTTCTAATTATTCGTTATCCAGGTCGTTTATGTGTGTGCGTTCGTTCAAACACGAAGTTACACAATATAATTAAATTTTATGTTTAATTTTTTTCTTATATTCCAACTTGTTTTGTTATCATTAGAACGCCGGCCGCTTGTCATTGTCACATTTGTAATTCAAATGATTTTTTAAGGTGAATGCTTATTTGAATTAAATTTTATCATGTTGCGATTTTCAATGTAATATAAATGTTCATTATACCTATATAGTTTAATAGATATTATTTTAGCGCATGTATTTACATTTTGCGATTGCATTTTCTATCAGAATTAATCTCGCTAATACTAATACATACTAGGAATTTTATCATTTTCCAATTCTGTTTACATGCGTTGGGCGCTATTATTAATTAATCGAATAAGTGGAAAAGTTGATCCTATAGTATTAATCAAAATTGTTGGAAATGCGGGCCCGGATTTCATTTAGCTGGAAACCGCTCAATGCCACATAATTTTTCCTGCATGTGAGTGTTTATTTTGATGCGCTTGCTTTTTGCGTGTAGTTATTTTAAAACGCACAACAAAAAATATGTAGATATTGATGTACTTACAAAATTTTTGCGTATAATTATTATTGTACTTAATTAAAGAAGCAAATTATTTTTAGCCACAAGATATACAGAAATTCTTATGCAGAAACTGTAAAAATAATGATTCCGCGCCAAATACAGTGGAATCTTGAGATACGAGCAGCTCAACATACAAGTGATGAATATTTTCGAGAAGTTTCCGCGTCAGGCGATTTACTTAAAAATTAATCTATCGCTGATTGAGTCATGGGACGGTTCGCGGAACGATTTAAACTATAGTTACCACTCTATATTAAATTTCGAATGTGTAGAATATTCCTAATATGAATCTTTTCTCAGCACTATCATTATAATTGGCAATGGTGCTAACCTAAACCCAGTTACACTAAAAATATCGTTATTTTTGGACAATTTTATCTTTGTTTAACCATTTTTAAGCTTACTTTGTTGTATTGACAAGCTTTACAAGCATATAGATGACATATTTGCTTTACGTAACATAACAAAATGATTGATATATACAATTTATGTCACATATGTTGAAAATTCGCTTTTTAGTTTTCGAAAATGTACCTACTTCATATTATAAAGTAAATTTTATAACAATTATATTCAAAAGTTGATAGTTTTTTATTTGTGTGTTGCAAGGTCCATTTTGTACATGCCGTTTTGTCGCTAAAAGTACATTTATTGTGAACAAACATGTTAAAAAGAAAATAAGTGTAATTAAGCTTAGCGTTACAAAAATTTGCTTTCTACAGATGACATATTTACTTTATATAACATAATGATGGATATATCTAATTTATGTCACATTTTAGTTTTAAAATATGTAATAAAGTTAGTTTTTTAGCATAGTTACTCAAAAACCGATAGTTTTGCACTCACATGTCACAACGTTCACTTTATTCATGCCGTTTTATTGTGAAAAGTAAATCTTTTGTGAAAAGACATGTTAAGAAGAAAATCTGCAAAATTTCTTAACGAATGTAATTTCGGTGTTAACCATTTTCAAGCTTACAATGTTTACAAGCTTGACAAGAATTCAGATGACTTATTTACTTTACATAACATAACATAATGATTGATATATGTAATTTATGTCATATATATTGAAATCCCACTTTGTAGAATATCAAAAAGAAGTTACTAAAATGCAAATCTTTTTTATGAAACAGTGATTTTCGCTTGTCATTAAAAATGCAGCATTTATTACCAAAATTACTCCATTTTGTGCCAAATTTAGTATAGTTGCACATGTATAAAGACCTGTTGTTGTGAAAGGTAAGATCGACATTATGTGTATGTAAAATGACTGATTGATTTATGTGCTTGTTACTAAAAATGCATATAGCCCAGCCTGCCTCGTACAGTAAACTTTTTACACTCTCTATTTCTTTTTTTATAAGAATAACTAATTTCACAAAGGTATTACGGGCGCATTAATCAAAATTTATGCATGGAAATGATTTATATTAATTACACAATACCTATATATTGACATGTACGTATTTATAGTTTTTTGATGATCAAATCATTTTTTTTTGCCCAGCGTATCGATACTACGTATTTGAAGTATACTTCAGATGTATAATAATTGTTGTTGTAAAATATTTTGTGCTCCACTCCACCAATACAATGCAAAAACATTGTTGTTAAATAGATCATATTTTATATAATATTTACTTAATATCGATAAAATATTTGACACAAAATCGTAATCTCGATTATTATTTGTAGATATAAAATAATCTTTTATAAATATTTTTCCAGTGTGAAGTGTGACCTAACCGTTTAAAAATAAGCACCGCACATAAATAATAAATTGTAATCTATTTTTGATGGTTGTCAATTTTAATCATGTTGATAATTTGTTTGCAGAAATACTTTTATTTTTCAAATACTATAAATAATTTGAGAGTGTTTGAAGATTATCGAGCCATAACAAATTTTCAGATTTTTAAATTATCGTATTTTATGCGTTTCTAAATTTCCTTCAATATTAAGGTGCGTCTTGTACTCGAAATTCATACAAAGCTGTGCAGTGTTTCATTTCAAATTCTCACCCGTCTTAAAATGATTATATATTCTATGTCTCTATTAGGCAAGATTAAAATCTTGTTGCTGTTTGGTACTCTATGTGAAAATTCTTATATTAAGGAATTAAATGCATGCTACATTAATTTAAATTCATGGTGTCACTCACTAAACTAGTTCTAATGATGATTTACAAATTAAATTGTTGTTAGTTTTCGAATGAAGCCTGATGGTATTATTAATTGTAGTGTTTAAAGATTATTGAGCTATAACAAATTTTCAGATTTTTAAATGATCGCATTTTATGCGTTACTAAATTTTCTCCAAAGTTAAGGTGCATTTTGTACTCAAAATTCATACAAAGCTGTGTGGTGTTTAATTCACAATTCTCACCTGTCTTAAATACATTTGACGCCTCTATTTGGTAGCATTGAAATCTTGTTGCTGTTTGGTACTCTATGTGAAAAATATTAATTTAAGGAATTAAATATATCCGACCATAAGTAAAACTCTTAATTTTGTTTACAAAACTAGTTCTAATGATGATTTGGAAATAAAATTGTTGTTAGTTTTCGAATTATTAATTGTAGTGTTTGATTGAAGATTATTAAACTATAACACATTTATAACTTTATAAATTTCTTTTGCGAACTAATGGAGGCTTAAATATATTAGCTCCAAAGTTAAGGTGCATTATATTTTTCATTTTAAAATTAGTACAGAAATGTTCATTATTTGATTTAAAAGTATCGTCAGTATTAAAAATTGTCATATATGCGATGTAACAGAAATCTTGTTTCTGTTTGGTACTTGAGGTGAAATTTAACGAATAAAATAAATACACAAAACTAGTTTTAATGATGATTTGAAAACAAAATCCTATTTTGTGAACCAAATCAGGAGTTTTTATTAAATTCTTTATTTGTTAAACTCTGCACTAAGAATTTTCTTTTAGTCGTGCTTTGCTATCTTATAATAAAAATGTGATTTAATACTGGTGATGCAAACAAAAAGCTAGCACCTGAGAAGACGTGTCAAAAGTGGGAGTCTTGGCTTTCTATAAAACAGTATTTAATAGCTATTGCTATACATCTTGATTAGAATATGTAGAATGAATGAATAAGACTTTAGTCGTTTAGTCAATCTAATAATAAAAATGATAAAAATGCGATTTACCACCCTGGAAAATGAGACTGTCTTCTAAAGACGGTTTACATATTTGTGATAAAACAGAAAACAAGTTACAATCTGAAACCACATGTCATAAATGTGAGTCGCAGCTTCCCATATACTAGTATTTAATACCAGTGCTATTGCTATACATTTCCATGTGGCTCAAATAATGGTGCAAAAAATTTAGGAACGTCTTATAGTCCATAAAATACGCTAATTAACTTTCTTTTATTCATCAAAGTATAATATTTTGTTTTAGGTAATTCAAGCCCAATGATTTGCGTAATTTAAGATTTTGAATTTTAACCGTGAGGTTAAAAATACAGTACAATAATCGGAAAATTTTACGAGTAAATGTGATGTGCTTTGACGTTTTTTATGAAGTCGTGTGTTGTGGTGCAAATGAGTTAATTCAGGTGCACCATATATTATACAAAATTCAATCTTTCACTGGCATTGCGATAAATTATTATATTATATTGTGCCGGTTCTTGTAATAAATGTTAAAAATACGAAATTGTTGATATTTAAGTAAGCGCGCGCGTTGCGCTGGCTGCTGTTGAATTTTTCTCTCTACAATCATTTTACGATTTCGCATGAAAAACCGGAAAAGTTTTTCCAGGCTGCTGCAATATCACAAGTATGTAATTTCATCGTCGGCACTAATTCTCATTCTTTTCAAGTATCATAGAGACAAAAACAATCGTTTTTAGACAAACAAGCTTTAAGCGAGTTAAACATCACAAGAAGAATGAAAAGAAAAACTTTTATTTCAAAACACTAAATTTTTGTAAAAGTTTTCACTTTGTGATTTTTGGCCGTAGTTTTCTTATAAACTAATTTTGTTGGAGTCGTTACGACTAAGAGAAGAGTTGTAATATTAAAAGTAGCCATGTGGTCAAAATTCGAATGTAATTCTATCGTCAGTATTAATTCTCAAGCTTTAAGCGAGTTAATTTCACAACATAAAGGTTTTCACTTTGTGACTTTTTTCGTCTTCTTATTAATTAATTTTGTTGGAGTCGCAACCACTAAGATTTCCCCAAATTAAATTATAATATTAAAACTGGCATTATTGTCAAAATTCTTACGTAATGCTATCGTCGACATTAATTTTTATTCTTTTTGAGTGTTATAGAGACAAAAATATTTTTTTTTAAATTTAATAATTTTTTTAGACTAACAATGCGACTTTAGAATCACAAGGAAGAAAAACTACAAATGAAGCTTTTGTTTTGGTATTTTTGCAGTCTTTCTATAAATTAATTTTGTTCAAGTTGTTATAACTAACATTTCCCCACAATAGAATAATTATTAAAACTAAATACTGTTTAAAATTCGAATGTAAGTTCATCGTCGGAATTACCTATTTCTCATTCATAGAGGCAAAATAAGAGAGGAAAAAATACTTTTTAAAGTCCCAATTTCTCAATAGTTTCGACGTTGCAATTTTTGGCAGCTTTTTTAAAAATTAATTTTGTCAGAACAACTATGATTTCCCGAAAATGAATACAGTCCGTATTGATTCTCATTCTTCCCTAGAATTATAGGGACCAATACAATCCTTTTTGCCTATTCATGCTTTAAGCTAGTTTTAAGAGTTTAAAGAGAATCACAAGAAAGAAACAAAACTTCTATTCCGAAACACTAAATTTTTAGCCAAAGTCTTATTATAAATTAATTTTGTTGGCATTACTATAACTAAGAATTCCCCAAAATGAAATCATAATATTAAATAGACATTTTGTTAAAATTCCTATGATTTTCCACCATCGGCATTGATTCTTATTCTTTCCAAGCATTCTAGAGACCAATACATTCGTTTTTAGACTAGTTTTAAGAGAATTACAAGAAAGAAAAGAAACTTCAATCCCGAAAGAGTAAATTTTCAAACATTTAGATTTGGTAATTCTCAGCCGCAGTCTTCTTATAAATTAAAATTGTTGGCGTCACTATATAACTAATATTTCGCCAAAATGAAATTATAATATTAAAACTAACCATGTGGTCAAAATTCTAATCTTACAAAGTATTATCTCGGAAGTTGGAGGAAATTGCTATAAGTTCTGGATTTAGTTTGCGACTTCAAAATACGTATATATGATAATCATCCTATAAAATTTATGTTAGTTGAAGTAATTCAATTTTCATTTGCGTTTTTATGCGTTTTGTTATGAATTTTCACAATGTTTCATTATTATCGAACTTTTAATGCGTTTTCGGGTTGATATTAAATTAAGTTCGCTTACAAAGTAAATATATTTTATGTTTTTGCTCATTTTGCAGGGTCGATCTAAATGCTTTTTTAATGCGCCAGCACGTTGAGTAAATATTGCACTCAAAGCGCAGGTTATTACTATCCATCGACCAAAAAGCACTTACATAATTTATGCCTTGTTTAATTTGTCGCATATATATAATTTTTTCTCGTTCCCGCTTCGCAAAAAGTTGTTGGAACTACCCTCCACTGTAAATTGTGCGTAACGAACTCATTAATAAATTTCTTGTAATAAACTGCGATTTGAGTATACCAGGCGGTGGTAGTAGTAGTAGGTTTTGCTTCCATTTAGATGAAATGTTAAAATTACTGTGTTTCACTACTTTCATGCTATTTCATTTTATTTTGAATTAAATGGCGCGTTTAATAAACAAGAAAATTGCGCTCGATAAAAAAACATTTAATATCGCATTGTTTCTGTATTTTCAAGATTCCAGAAAAATATTTAACAGCAGTATTATATAGAATTTTACTGTCTCTGCCCAAAAATTGTTGCTACATTTTTTATTAAATTTTTGTCCTGAAATAGGTGCTTCATTATGTAAAAATCCAGGATTTTTTTTTAATTTTAAGTGGGAATTTTACCAATTTATACAAATTTGAAATTAAAAAGATTTTTAATATTTTTGGAAATCTCGTTTTTGAATTTAAATTTTTTTTTTGCGCATTGCAATTGAGGTACCTAAAGTAGCTTGTGCCAGACAACATTCCTATATTTTTATAGACATGAAGAGACTATTAATGTTTGGAATAACCTTTTTATTGTGCCGAAAAAGTTTTTGACCGGAAATAGTTTGCTATATTTTGCAAAAAGCTTCATTTGCGCCCAATCTTGCAAAACTTTGCCCCTGGTGCATTCACACCAAGTGAAAAGCACAAAAACATATTTATTATACTCCTTTTCAATCTGTTGCAATTTTTGATAATTTGTAATGAGTAAAATTTATTTGCGATCATTTCTAAAATCTATACACCGTCTAATGGGAATTGATCGTTATCTAGGCATAATGAATTCGAGGAATCTTAAAGGAAAATGTAACAAATTTAAACAAAGTTTTGCTGTTGAAAACTTAGATTTACCTAAACAGTGTCTGGAGAACTTAATTAATTTGATTATACTCATCTAGACCTTAAAATGAATTTAATACTCCTAAGCTATTATTGGACAGAGGAAGTAGGCATATTGTAAAGTATTACCATATATCTAATATTTTTAAAAATCTAGACATTGTAAAGGAAAATGCAACAAATTTAAAAAAGTTTTTGCGTCGAGTAGTTTATTTATGTAAACAGTGATAACTACTTCTAGAGAATTTAATTAATTTGATTATTTCCAATATACTAGCTGGATGATATTGTAACTATGATTGAACAGAGGAAGTATGTAGTAAAATATCTATATCTATCTGTAATCCAAATATTTTGAAATTTGTTGAGAACTTAATTAATTTGATTATACTCATCTAGACCTTATTATTGGACAGAGTAAAGTATTACCATATATCTAATATTTTTAACAGTGTAGATATTATGATATAAAGGAAAGTGCAACAAATTAAAAAAAAAGTTTTTGCGTCGAGTACTTTATTTATGTAAACAGTGATAACTACTTCTAGAAAATTTCATTAAGTTGATTATTTCCAATATAGTAGCTGGATGATATTGTAACTATGATTGAACAGAGGAAGTATATTCTAAAATATCTAATCTATTTACAATCCTAATATTTTAAAATTTGTATTAAAATTTTGAGTAATTTTTTACCTAAATAGTGATAAACGTTTCTAGAGAATTTAATTAATTTGATTATTTCAAATAATCTAGCTAGATCTCAAATTAAATAGGCACTGGACAGATAAACTATATTCTGAAATGTTTATCTGAAATGTAATATTTTTAAATTTATGTTACAATTTCGAAGAAATGAAAAATGCAAGCAATTTATCTGACAGCGCGCGATAATAAATCGATTCTATAATTAACTATCAATAAAAGGAAATTTATAATCTCAGAAATTAATAATTTATATTGATTTTATTCAAATTTATACAAATGCGCAGATTATAATTTATTTAAAAGCTGTAATAATAAATTAGCTTTCAGAGAAAAAAATGATATTCATAATTAAATGAAATGTCTTTCCATATATAAAATTACGCCCTTTTTTATTATCACCGTGGAGAAATGAACGAGAAAATAAAACAACAACGTATTTTTGTGGTGGCGGCGGTGGTGGTGTATTTTAATTCTAATGCGCTTTTAATGAAATTATTTTGCGTTTATTTAATTTTAAACGTGGAATTTCAAAGCTGCGCTATTAAAAACTGGGTTAGATTTATACATATATAATGTGTGCGATAACAACACACACAACAAAAGCACGAAAGAAGGAAAATTTTTATCAATAAATTGTTGCATTTGCATACAAACAAAGAAAATTTCATATATAAATTCGTTAATTAACGTATTGTAATGTTCGGCAAACATATTATTATTTGCAATAACCGCACATACAAAAAATTAACATATTAATACCTAAATGTAGTACTGGGGGTAAATTTATTATTATATAAGATGGTTTCGCCGCCGTTGTGTATCATCGCTCTGCACATTCATAATTATCGCGCACACACATTTACATTACCACAATTTATATGAATATATAAATTTGCATTAGAATTTACACCACACCTTGTATGTGTGTGTATGTACATACACTCACATCCCATCATTGATCCGTAAAACTTTCCCGACCGCCACATATTTACAACATTAAAATGCTATGGGTGCGTTTTTGGACGGGAACAGCAACACACAACAACTTTTTCAAATTAGATATTTATAATTTGAAATTATTGAAATTCTCATCAGCGGCAGCCCGAACCGCAAACACCACTAACCTACTGTGGCGCAATTTCCATACGAGATTACGAAAATTACGTTTTGGAATATGAATATAGTATATATAGCTATATATATAAAATAAGTCCCATTCTATGGCATCGCTCCACATCTCCACCCTCTTTTACCAAACACATTTTGATGTCACATTCATTCCTAACGCTTATCTTGCACTCATAATTTCCACTTTAATTAAATCACGCAGACCGAAATGACTGCAGCGGTGGTGCGGTGGTGGTGGTTGGTGGATGGAAAATGTACAAAATGGAACGTATAAAATGCATTTTAAAACAAATCTCAAATAATAAACTCGCCCCGACATTCATACATATTTATATTAGAAAATTGAAAAAAAAAATCCTATCCTATCGAGAATTGCATGGTTGTAGGTAGTACGTATATACCCGTTGCTTGAAAATTCACCAACCTTATGGTTATATCGATAATATGCAAATTGTTCCGGACCTCGTAGTTAGTGTAGAGCGGCGACGTAGATGCAATTAAAAATTCACTAATGATTCATTTCAAATTTATGCCATATTCTAAGAACTTTGTGCTGGAATAAAATATTTTTGGACAAGGTGTGACTACAAACTAACGATACTAATTCTATAAACATATTATACTAAATCATGATCATAATTTCAGTTACTAGATGATTTAAGACTGCAAATAAACATTTTTGAAAAAAAATATTAAAAAAAGTATATGATAATGAATGTCTAGCATAAGTTTGTTTTTAGAATGATTTTTGAGAGTTAAAGTTGCTACAAAANCTAACGAAACTAATTCTATAAACATATTATACTAAATCATGATCATAATTTCAGTTACTAGCTGATTTAAGACTGCAAATAAACATTTTTGAAAAAAAATATTAAAAAAAGTATATGATATTGAATGTCTAGCATAAGTTTGTTTTTAGGATGATTTTTGAGAGTTAAAGTTGCTACAAAATAACGCTATGATAATATATTTGTAACTGGTTTAAGAAAGCAACGAAATGTTTTTTTTAGATTTTTATGATAAATTTTTGAGGGTTAATTTGCTATAAAATATAAAGACTAATTTCGAAAACATATTATTTTTTATAGTGTCCTAAGAAAGCAAAGAAATATCTTAGGAAAACTTGTATTAAAAGAAGTATATTTGTAGCAGAAGTGCATGTTTGGGATGACATTTGAGAGTTGAAGTTGCTACAAAATAATGAGACTAATTCTGTAAATATATTATTTTTAATTGTAACTTTAATCTGGCTGTAATTGTAATTTGTATAAATTGTGTGTTTTTAAGGTGATTTAGTTAAAGTTTGCTGAATAAATGTTGAACATTTTCCATTTTTACATCAGAAACTTAACAAATATTAAAAAATGTATTTTAGTAAAATAGTGTCTAAGAAAATCTCAGAATCGAAGATAATTTCGGTTTAAATATTTATACAAATATTTGAAGAAAAATTATAATCCAATCCAGTTTAACTATTTTTTTTAACTTGGCACAAGTTTGTGCAAAAATAATGCCTAAAAGAATCTTAGAATCGAAGGCGTTTCTGACCAAGTATTTACAATCACTCAGACTTACACCTATTCACATTTTTTCGCCTGATCTGGCACTATGTGACTTATCAATTCCCAAAGATGAAATCAGCATTAAAGAGATTGTTGAAGACGTGAATGTAAAGGTGATACGTGTCTTGTAGAATTTTAAAGAAAAAAAAAATTTCTATAATGGAATATTTACATGGCACGTTGTAAAGATGGACGAACAATGCATATATTGATGGAGTTAATAAGCAAATATTAGGTAATGAACAAAGTTCTTTAGTATTTATTGATTTGTATTTCCAATTAATAGATTTTTCTTATTTTCTAATATGGAATTATCCCATATTTTAATGTTAAAAATAAGTTTTATTATTATGTGTGATCAAAATGGCAAATCTAAAATGAATTTATGATTCATCTACTTGTTACTATCTTTTCCGTCCAAAGCCATTTACTTGTTTAAGTGATTTAACAATGAATGTACAGAAAATATTGTACAAATTCGTGCAA